>NW_010729094.1:3554663-3565362 GCF_000365185.1 Nelumbo nucifera | reverse complement strand
ATGATTGCGCCGTAGTGCGCTGCCGGATGGTGTGACCATAACATTACACCCCTCCCGGACTACGAGCTTGTCCTCAAGCTCGTGTTCTGGATACATGGTTTGGGATTCTGCGAATGGATCAAACGGCTGCACACAATTTCTTAGTCCACCAACAGCATGAACAACAGGGACTGCCCCGTCTCTCAGTGCATAACGCTGGATTATTTGATGCAGACCCCAGCCATCTTCTTTTGTTTCCCGCTCCCAAGCGTAGCCATGGTTTACAGTGACTACACACTCTGCTACACTCAGGCCAGCCGCCAAGACATTGAAGTGTTCCCTACCTCCTGGGTCATATAGTTTGAAGTAGTTTTGTGGAAGGTCCACATAACAGAAATTACGTACTGGACCACGACCCCAGTGTGCTATGCTATGGATCATAAGAATGCACCAGGTATGCTTACAGTAGAGGACCTCAAGAGCGGCCTTACCGAAGAGGACCATGCATTTTAAAATATCCTCTCGGCCTTCCCCATATATATTTTCCTCAATATTACGAAACATAGGGTTGTCCATGAACACAAAATCTATGCCATCAATATAAGCTTGGAAGAAAATTACCTCTATATCCCGCCCCTCCACCTTACATCTCTTGTGCACTCCTGTTTCTTGGATTTCTGTATAGTTACCATACGGTGGTGCCGCCACCATAACTTTATGTCCATGTCGAGCCAAGGCCTTCGGTAAAGCCCCTGCAACATCGCCAAGCCCACCTGCCTTCGTCAAAGGAGCACATTCTGCAGGTTCTACTATAATGTTCGTGACATTGTCCCCGGCCAAAGGAGGAGACTTTACAGTTTCATCCTCCGTGCACTGATCCATGGAAATAACTACGGCTGTAGGGGCAACGATCTGTTGTTCGCTGCATGCCTCTGCCCAATCCGGACGGCGTCTGTTGGTGTTGGCGATTCCCTCCGAACTCATTTCTTTGTTGGAGAGGAATGCTTCCAGCAGGCGTCGCATCTCCCGGACGTCTTCCCTGACTTCAGGAACCTCCATGCTGGTTTCTGCAAGTTGGTGTTCCAATTCGTCGACCTTGGAAGATAGCTGCTCCATATCGTCCATGACGTTTGGCTCTGATACCAATTTGTTATGGTCCCGCGCATAGGATCCCGTCACGGGTCGGTCCATGGTGTGAAGCCCTGCTTCCCCTTGCGCCTTCCCTTGCGTGCAGACCCTATTGCGGAAGCTGAACGGGTGATTTGTCCAAGAAACCACCCGAACTCTCCTCACTATTTTCTTGACTGGAAAACTGAATGTTTTATTTCAATTTGTAGCTCCTTAAATAGGAGATTACAGAAGGAAATTCCTAATTAAACTCAATCTCCAACTTAAACTCAAATTCCTAATTACCTACTCCTATTGATAACACACTCTTACTTAAGATAAGATAAAGATAAGATAAGGGATAAGGGATAAGGGATAAGGGATAAGATAAGTTGGCGGCGAGTTGGCATGATGTGTCCAGATAAGGGTGGGCCCACCCCTATGAGCTGCCGTGTGGGCCCCACTCTACTGCTGCTGCCGGGTGCATACATGCGGCCCCTAGTGCTGCTGCCGCGCAGTGCGTGCGCACGGCTCATGGTGCCGCTGCTGTGCGGTGCCGGGCGTGTGCGCGGTGCGTGCTGCCGTGCGGTGCACGCTGCAGCCTGGTGGTGTGTGATGCGGGCTATCGGCGGTGCGTGCTGCTGTGTGGCGGTGCCTGCTGTTGTGCGGCCTGCTGTGCGTGCTGCTGCCGATGACTGCGCCGCAATGCGCTGCCGGATGGTGTGACCATGACATGCCACCACTGTCGTCGTCTATATCCGACCACGGGAATCGTTAGTGCTTTCTCCAACCTCAGCTTCTTCACCGTCCTCTCCAACCTCAGCTTCTTCCCCGTCCTCTCTCCACCGGCAGACGAGTGGCTAGGAGAGATGGGCTTCACATGGGTTCCATTACTGTTTTCCTTCTCAACAGTAATACGAGCGACAACTGTTGGATCGAAACCAGTACCGCTGAGGGTCATTAGCCACATCGTTAGATCGAGACCAGATCTCGGTCTGGAGCGTTTGTTCAGTCCCTAATCCTCTCTGTACAATAACAGAAACAAACTCATCCAATTTTTTATTAAATTTATGAATACAATCTAAAGATGTTCTCATGCGAGTGCAAAAAGTTCCAGGATCTCCACCTTTGGATGCCATCATCTCCACCCTCAAAGGCCATTCCTCTTACGTTTTCTCCCTCGTCCTCGCGGGGAAGTTCCTTTGCAGCAGCTTCTCTGATGAAGAGAAGCTGATGCCCAAGAGCCGTCTCAGACCAACAACGTGGTTGCTGTCGGCAAGGGCACAGTTAAATCTCTTATGGTCTCCGGTGACCAACTATTCAGCGCCCACCAGGACCACAAGATCCGTTCAGAAATCGAAGAAGATCGATTATCTGCATTGAACCCACCGTCTTCCGCCTCCTCATTACTACTGCTGCAACAGCATCTTTCTCTCCCTGTTGCCCCTGTTTCATCACCGCCACTGCTGCGGACCCTCTCCAACAGCGGCTCTCTCTCTCCCCGTCCCCTTCGTTCTCTCTCCCCCGTTCCTTCGTTCTCTATCTCCCTCTCGCCCCTGTTTCATCACTACTGCTGACAAGCTTAGCAAATAGCAACCAACAACAATCTCAAACTAGTAGAGATTAAAAAGATCACATAAGTCTTAACTCAACAGTGAGCATGACCCAAGCCCAATTCACAAGAAGCCATGAAAACACAAAGCAGAAAAACTTTGATTCCACGACAAATATTAGTATCTGATGCGGTATACACCACTAGAGCCAACAGAATCCCCACAATATGGCATTCCAAGCCTATCCAACCGCCCTGAACCAGGGTACACTTTACTGGTGAAGTTGGCGTAAAAAACCGAAGCCCTCTGCAAACTTGATCTGAAATCCCCCAAAGGGATCTGACCTTGGCCCTGGATGATTCAGTATTTGCCATGTAATTAGGATAGTCACTGTACCCACTCAAGAAGCTTCTAGAGCAGTCACTCCTACTTGGCATGAAGGGGCCTCTCCTAGCATTATCAGGCCGCGAAGACGCAGAGAGAAACTGAGGACTGTTACTAGCATGTCATCAACCTCGTAGGAGAACTTCAGAGGGCTCAAGGGCTGTACCACAAAGCCAAGAGCATTGTGCCTCTGTTTCTTCTCAAGAACAAGGGGAAAACGATAACTGCAACTCTGTCGCTTTTTCTGTGAAAGACGATTTTGGGTCTGTTCTCGGCAGTGAACTCAGCATTCCGGTAAGCCGTTTCCCCATTAAAATAACCGATAATAGAACCATTCTCTTCTTACTTTCCGCTTAAGCTTGCGGATGCTAGAGACGGAAACCGCGGGTTATGTTGTACTGGATTCCGAATTGGAAATTGCGGACTGCCGTATATGTTCCTTTGCATCAGCTTGGAAGTCAGTATCCTATTAGGCTTGATTCCTGTTGCAATAATCCCTGAATTAACTCGTAAATCTCGCATTAAAACCCCCGCTGCAATTAATGATTCACTGGCAGAGGAGCTGAGGGTCGCCGCTATTGGCTTGCTTCCTGTTGCAACAGTCACTATGTCACCGTTGTGGTTTCCTTGAAAATGGTTTCCTTGAGAAACAGAGAGAATGAGAGAACCAGAGAAGCTGAGGGTCGCCGCTGCAAAACTGTTGTCGCCGGTCGCCGTGGTTCACCATAGTTCTCAGTAAATTGTCGGAGGTTTGAGCGAGAGAAATTGAGAAATAGAGAAAGAAGAACGGAAATGTTTTCGCGAGAAACAGAGAGAATGAGAGAGAATTAGAGAGACCAAGACCTTGCTCCATTGAAGAGGAACAAAAGGGCAAATTTGACATTTCGTTATGGCAATGACAATTGTAGAAAACTTAAGAGTATGCAAGACAATGGGTAAACAGTAGGGGTACTTAAAATTAAGCAAAATAACTCAACTGATCAATCACTTTTAAGATTTTTAACACTCATCATTAATACCCGATGAATTCTTTCTCCCTCTTTCCCATTAACTATTTTAATAATCTCTCCTCATTAATTGTGCCATTAACTCTCTCATCACCATTACTCCATTAAATTGCATAAAATACAATAAATTTACCTATATATATTTATTTCAATTTAACTACAATTTTACATGTATTAGATATATTTGCATTAAACTGTAATTATTACTAAAGATTAATTATATTGAAACTGAGATATCCAATGATATATTATTACGCTAAATAATCTACTTCCATTTAAGACAACAATCCATTTATATTCCATTTGAAAATAATATAAATTTATTAACCATAATACAAATAATTTAGTAAGCTATTTAAATAAAATAAAAATAATTATTAATTATTGTTATTAATAAAAAATATTTTATTAATATAATAAAAAATAATTTAATTTATAAAAGGAATAAGATAAATTTAAAACTAATACAAAATTAGCAAACAATTATTAGTTTTATAATTAAATTTTATTAATTAGAACCAACTTAAGTTCCATTAAACAATAAAAATTTATATAGTTAATTACAATTCATAATGAATTTAAATTTAATAAAAAAATAATATTTAAATAAATTCAATATTACTAATTTTAAAAATAATAGTAATAAATATGAATTTTAAATATAGTTTAATTATTTTAAAATCAATTTAAATTTCATTTAAAAATAAGAAAAATATAAAAACCTCATTGGGTTTTCTAACAATCCTATGGAACTCTCTAGTGTTTTGGCCTTAACAAAAACCTCTTTGGGTTTTCTAAAAATCCTTGAAAAAATATGCAAATACCTTCCTTCCGTCATTAATCCAAATGAAAAATGTTGATGTAATGCATTAATTTTACTTCACTTCAGCCTTTTCACCTTACTTTGTCTAAGAAGAGTAAGGAGAATTATTCTTTGAAAGTTGTTTGGCCAAATAAATTAGTGGAGGGTAAAGTTGAAACTTTAAATTATGCATGATAATGCATTAACAATGGTAAGGGTATTTTGGCAAATTCAATGACTTTGTTACCGAAAAGCCAAGGGAAAGGAGGAATTTGTACTTTTTTTCTCAAAATTATAGGGAGGCCTTTGTTAGGGTCAAAACACAAAGGTGGTTTATATAATTGTTATAATACAAAAATAATAACAAACCAATAAAAATTAATAATTTTTTTTAAAAAATAGCATTAAAATACAAAAAAAAATAATACAAATTTATCTAGAGAATAGGAAATTGGCCACTTTAGAACTTAAATTGTGATTGGATAAACTATTGACATAACCCCAAAAAACAATACTTGAACTAAACTTAGATGAACACCATTTAATTGGAAATTGTGATTGTATAATAATAATTCATATTTAATTATAATTAATTTGTCAGTAATACTAGTTATTATAATAATTATTAATTGTTAATAGTTAATTATAATAATTCTTTTAATTAATAATAATTACTAATTATGAATTATTATATTAATTAATTATTGCTTAGTAATTAATTAACTTTTTAATTATTATTATTATTATTATTATTTATTAATTAATTAATAATAATTATTATTATTATTATTGCATATGAGGCCTTTGAATTATAAGGAAGGAGAAGTGTCTTGTATTTTGGGGGTATCATTGGCAAACAAAAAAATGTAAGATTCCTCTTTAAGAGGAGAAAAAGAAATAAACAACCACTTTCCTCTTAAAGGTGTAAGATTCCTTTCAAGAGGTAAGAAATAAGAGGAAACGACAAGCCCTTAATGTCTTCCCAAGTCCCTAAAACCCAAACCCCTTTACCTTTTCTTCTTCTCAACATCAAAACCTAGTTCACCGCTTCCCAATCTCACCATTGCCCTACACTAATTAGATTAGATCCAACATAGCATGGTTATTTCAGATCAATCATAGGAGAAAAGCAGATTTTATCCTTGGATTTTGCAAGAACTGGGTTTGCCCAACCCATATATTGGCATTTCAACAATGTTTTTTTATTCTTTTTAAGAGCTTGGGTATTCAGTAGTCAAGATCAAAAGTGACTCATTGGTAGCAATTCAGATCATCAACTAACCTATAAAGCTAAGTCTTTGGTGTTTGTTGAAATGGTTGGACAGTCACAGAATTGCAGAATTATAGAGGGACGTGATAGTTTCTTTTTATGTTCTTCATGAACGAGTTTGAATTGTGCAATGTACACCCATGTTATGTTGGGTCCGGTGTCTCATTCATGACTCATGAGGACCAACTAGGTCTTCCTGTTATTAGATTTCACTAGTATTTTGTAATGGACTGACCTGGGTTTAAGAGTGCATCTCTTGTATTTTGGGATTAAGGCAAGGCCTTTCTATATCCTCCCCTGGACTTTTTTGTTTGTTTTCATCTGAAATTGGTTAATAAAATTTTAAGGTGGCCACTCTTTCACCTGAAGTAAAGTTTGATAGTTGAAAAAAAAAATATGATGAATTATATTATAACAAAAATCACATTTTAAATTCATCGATACCTATGAGAATCTCTGACAAAACCAAGGATCTGTTTGGTTTGTAGATGGAATCGGAATCAAAATCCTTTGAAATCAGAATCTGAATGGTTTATTCCCATAATCTGTTTGGTTCAAAAAAGAATCAGAATTAGAATTGAAATCAAATGGAATGAGATTTCGTTCCCAAGGGAAGGGGAGGGAATGGTCATTCCTTCAAATGGGGGAATGCCATTCCACCAGAAATGGAATTGGGATTCCGATTCCTCCCAACCAAACAGTTGGAATTTCCAGACCCCTATTCCTGTGAACCAAACAAGACCCAAATAATTTTTGGGCAAATAACTTCACAAGAACTGATTCTTTGGAGATGGATAATGCATGTCACGCTTGTCTGTCTGGTCAGGTAGCTTAATTAGAATTCAAATATTCAAGATATATATATCTTCAAACTGAGCCTAAGCACAGAAGAGTTGGCCAAACACTAGCTAAGATATTATTATATTTTTAACCCTTCAAACTACAGATAGTTTAATGGCCACATCCGAACTAAAGATCGAAAAAGAAGAACAATACAAGCATACACTACATGACGATACGAGGACAACTAAAACATAGCACATCCTTCAAACACATTTAGATAAGAGCAACCACTTCATTAGCTCCTTGTTTCCTGCAAGAACAAAGACATCGACCACAATAAGGTCAAATTGATTATAATTGAAGGATTATCAATTTAGTATATCTACTTTATATTATGTTCAGCAATCTTATAGATCATCATTGATATAAAAGCTAATAAATCAGACCATCAAACCAGCGAATTTAACTGGACAGAAAAGATGTTAAAATGATGAATCCAACTACTTGACTTATACACACAGATTGGGGTGTAACTTGGGTGGGCACAACCGAGCTCAGACCAATTAAGCTCGGATTTTTATATTTTTCGGGCTGGATTCAGGCATAGCCCTTAAGAAGTCCGAACTCAGTCAACCTTATCGCAATTTAAGCTTAACCCAATTATATGTATGTATATATGTATATATACATATCCTTTTAATAAATTATACATACATATACACAGATATATACCAATTTTTAGTATAAGCTAATTGACCAATCCAATTCCAACCCAAGAATGGTTCAAACCCAAACTCGGACCGAATAGTTTGAGCTTGACCTCAGACTCAGGCCGGACACCCAACCCACTCGACTTGCATCCCTGCACACATATACACGCAGCAATGTGGGGGAGACAGAGGGAGGAGACCTTAGCATTTGGCAGGTGGATTAAGGTTGCATTTCGTAGGGAGTTGCATGGCAAAGTCAGGATTAATCCCAAGAGAAGGCAAGAGGATGGAGTTCTTGTAGGAGCAAAGACAAGACAAGTCAGCACTGGAGAGAGCCTTGCAACACGCCGGCGACGGGTCTGCAGGATTTTGCTTGCTCACCGCCGGCTTGCAAGCTAATAGGTCGTTCTCGCTCATGTTACACAAGCTAACTTCCTTGGACATCACCTCTTGCATCCCAAATATTACCGTCATGACCAGAAACACCACGACAATCCTTGGGAGCATTTCCATGTTTGGACTACTGTCACTATTCTGAACTCCTCACTTACAGCAATGGAGCAGTCTCTCCTCCGCTTATATAGAGATCAGCAGGAACACAAGTTTGGGGCCCGTGACTGAGGACTGTCGTGACTCAAAACTCACGGGAGTAAGCTGGACCACAGTAGAGTATTCTTTTTGCATTCTTCGGTTTAAAAAGCTGTCTGTCATTGATAGTTTAAGTAGAACTGTGGTTTGTGGGTCTCGTGAATGGTGAAGTAGAGATAAGGGTTAATGTTTCTCGGTCGTGGCAACCATTTTGTCTTATGATGTTTCTTAAAGTTCGCACAAGTTTTGATTCGCTGAACCTCAACCTCTCACACATCTCACAGTTTATATTTATCTATATGTACTAGTAAGACTGCAAGAGGCCACGGGGAATCGGGGATGAATTAAAAGATAATCAACACAAATAAACAACACCACCACTTAAATTAGCTCTTCTCTTGGTCCATGGTTTTCAAAATCGGATCGGACTGGACGGTCGGATCAGAAAAATTGGTAATCGGTCAGGTGATTGGTTCTATTTTTCCCTAAAATTGGATTTTGATCAAAAAAGCGTTAATTTGATCAACAAACCGTTGATTTGGACGATTGAACCATTCGAACCGTTCAACAGTTTTGACTGTTTTTTTATTTTTTGTCAGAAAGCGTCAATCGTTCAGTTCGAATGATCGGTCCGTTCGATCCAAAAACCGAACCCCTGACCAGTTCGTTGTCCACATTGATTTTAATTAAAAACCTTGTCTTGGTCTGTACCAAAAACAAAATATGTCCGAAGTGTGGGATCAAACCAGAATAATCCCACCAAATAAATAATGCGATCAAGAAAGCCACCAAAATGGCACAGAACAGCTTAAAAGGCTATAAAGATAGCAACAAACCGCTCAACCTTGTTTATATTCAAGATGGTTATCGTGCAAATACAAGTCGTTCTTGACTTTGTTTAGCCAATGGATTTGTTAAGTGTCAATTGATTCAGGTAGCCACCTAAGCAAGGTGTTCATTGTTCACTATAGATGACAGATAGCTGGAACTAAGGGTGTCAATGGAACGGTTTTAGATTGGACCCTGTTCAGTTCAAAATCAATTTGGATGGATTGGACCAACCAACAAGACATATTGGATTAGACCAATTTAGCCCAAAATACTTATTAGATTGGATTGGACCCATCCATCCATAATAAATTTATATTGGATTAGGTTGGATTAAGCCAATATTAGGTCCATTGATATAAGATAAGAATATATGTGTTAACGGATCGGATTTGGGTTGAAACCAATCTAAATCAAAACAAATGTGAACATATTGAACGATCCAAACATTGAATTGGACTGATAAAAAATGATCCAAAATATTCATGAATTGGGTTGGACCTAATCCATTTGTAATGGACTCACATTGGACCAGATTGGATTGGACCAAATCCAATCCAATTGGCACCCCTAGCTGGAACGAAATGGACAATAGACCAAAGACCTTAAGTAGTCCTCATGAGAAGTCATTAACCTTGGACGATGACCCAAGAAAGAATCTCTTCACAAACCCAATTCTTGTAGCCATCATTTGGACCAAAATACACACAAAGGAATCTTTGTTTATGGTTTCTGAAAGCCTCTCCTCTCAAAGAACCTATATTGCTAAGAAACCAAAGACAAATCAAAATCATTCTATTGATAAACAAACCAAAATCAAGTTTTTAATAGAAGTTTAAAGCCATTTAGGCTATGAGTATGAAGTTTTTGAGACTAGTCATCTATATGGTCTCTGCATTATATTGAGTTTAAATTTATAGAGATATGGCAGTTTCATTATCTAGTAATTTTATTATATCTTGATTCCTCAATCATATTACAGATGGTACAGAAATCCTACTCTAACAATACAAGCCTAGCTAGGACCAAGAGTTTGGTAGCTGATTTTCTTTTTACGTATATGTTTATTATAAAATAATAATACTTGCCTTGGCCCCATATCCAGATTACCATTACAACACAACCAAATCAACTCATGATTAAGGACTTTGATTCCAATCATCAGTGTATCAATGCCATCAGCACCACCTGCAAGGAACCTCTTGGGGGTTTAGATATCTTTAAGTACATTTTCATCATTGTTGCATTGGATAATGCCATAGCTTTTGTAAAAAAAAAAAAATGAGTCTCTTCCTCAATCTAGCATAGAATTGTAAAAGTCCTATAGTCCCATGTTATCCACGGGCTTGGAATGTGGGTCGTGCTAGGCCAACCCCCCAAGTTATCCCAAGGGAGTGCAGCACAACCCGGGAAGGCCTACGGGCCATGCCGTGCCAGCCCGGCATGACCCGTTTTACATGTCTAGTATTGTCTTACCAAGTTATGCCTTAAGCGGATATGACATCTTTGAAGGGATGAGAGATCCATCCCATGGACGCCCAATGATTGCGGAATAAGGGGCGAATTTCAAAAATTTTATCTCTCCCTTCAACTGGGAATCGTATTCCCTATTTAAAAAATCATATTTTCAATGATCAATCTTGAACCATAAACTGAACCAGATCTGAACCAAAAAGAGTGGGAGAGGA
>NW_010729094.1:3542323-3552983 GCF_000365185.1 Nelumbo nucifera | reverse complement strand
AAGGGAACATGAATCAAATATGCATCTTTATTCATTTACAATAAACTCATAAAGTACATCATTCTGATTGAAGCTAAGGGCATACAAAACTGTCTAACAATCTTTTACCGTTATAAGTTTTGTTCTTAGCTCTGTCTATTGTTGTTTGACTATCACAATGGAGAGATATAGACGGATCTGACTGTAGCCAAAGTGGTATATCTGCCAATAAGTTCCTTACCCACTCTGTCTCAGACCCTACCAATTCTAATGCAATGAATTCAGCCTCCACTGTTGAGCCAGTATTACAGAACTACTTTACCGATTTCCACAATATTGTTCCTCCACATAGGGTAAAAACATATCCACTAGTGGAAATACTATCATTTGAATCTAAAATCCAATTCGCATTAGTAAAGGCTTCTAAAACAAGAAGAAAACCTGAGTAGTGTAAACCAAAATTTATAGTTCCTTTTAAATATTTTAATAATCTTACTAGAGCTTATCAATGTTCATTTCCAGAATTATGAGTATGTTGACTTAATTTTCCAACAGTTATACCTATATCTGGTCTTATGCAATCCATTATGTAAGACATAAATCCAATTATACTTGCATACTCCTTTTGTGAAACATGTTCTCCAACATGTTTCCTTAAGGGAATACTATAGTCAAGAGGTGTCTTAATAGGTTTACAGTCATAGTATCCAAATTTTCTAAGAATACTCTCTACATAGTTGAAGAAAAGGGAAATTCATTATATGGATGGCCGAATCATGCTAGATGGCTGGGCAAAATTTCAAAAAAATT
The DNA here is from genome assembly GCF_000365185.1 of Nelumbo nucifera. The sequence continues at coordinate 3,552,194 of NW_010729094.1, read as the reverse complement.
CTTTTACCCTTTCGGGAATCGTATTCTCAATTTTAGAAAAATTGCATTTTTCAAATATTGTTCTTGCACCAAAACTAGACCAGACCTTAAACCAAAAGGAAATGAGAAGTATACCTGATACAGATTCCACAAATGTAGCTCCCAAAGTGGTAGTTCACGCCCAAAGACAGTTCCAAAACTAACTTCCACTAAACATGGCGCAGCTTCAATTGAAGTCGGTTCAGCAACACAGTTTTCAGCAAAAATGTGATTCAACACCTTGGATCGAACAAGGGAGGTGAGCACAAATTGGACCTGATATTTTCTTGCAAAAATTAGAATTCAGAACTGATCTATACTAGTTCAAGAACTGGAGATCGAATTAGGGTTTCTGGGAAGACAAGAGCAAAGAGCAAAATGATAACTGGAGCAGTTTGCCCTCCTTTTATAAGTCTTAAGGATCACCACTCCTAATCAAATTAGAAGGTTCCTAATCCAAATCTTTATTTGGATTTGGACTCTCTAAGTAGATAAGACTTATCCTCTTATCCTAATGGTTGATCCATACCCATATTCACCCAAATCACATGACTGCTTAAGTTGTCATGTAACACTCTGATTAATCCAATTAATCATGGGTTTTAGGCCCAATAAGCAAGTGGCTCACGTCCCTAAGTAGTTGCTGACCCATTTGGTTCTCTTTGTATGGCGTGGGACCTCAATAATGACATCACATAAGCCCACATGGGTTCGGCCCAACCTTTGTGAAAAATGTCTAACCGAATTCACTATCAAGGATATTGTGAACCCCTAAGTCCATCAGTATGAGATCTTAATGGGCCCAACACTTACATTAAATGGTCATTGAGTCAAACCATCCTATGAAGGCCCAAGGACAATAGACTTAAGTGAGATATAGCCCATTAGGTAAAACAATCCTAAATGGTCTCTTACACTTAACCTCTCAGGCTATAATGATCAAACACTGCCTGACAGGAAAGGACCTCTCCCCTGGCTGCAAGGTGCAGTGTCGCACTCTCTGCTCAGATGAGTCCTAGGAATTAAAACCTTTTGCAAAACAAATATCAAACACGGTTGAAATTGACTGCCGACAGTTTTGGTTTCCATCAAAGAGAGTGCAGTCCTGATCATTCACTTTGTCCGACAAAGGGGTTGATCCTGTCACTATGATCACTCACTCAAGTGAATTCTCATATTGCCTCAACATACCCAGGTTTTGACCCCCCAAAGGATCTCACTGATTGGCATATCAAAGAGAACCCAATCCGACACCCAATACAATACCATAATCGAGTCTAGGGGTTATGTGTAACTTTCCAGTTTTGCTCACCAGTCTCCAAGGTCCAGGGCATAACTGAAAATTGGTCTGGATTCAGTGTTTCAAACAAACACACACTAAATGTGCTTCAGGTCCAACCCTGGCAACTGAGACAGGCTGCCCCAACCTTCTTGGTAGCACATCAGTGTCATCCTTGGCAGGATAAACTTCCCAAAGTCTATCTAACGGTTGAGAATATTCTAAACTAACACAAATCTCATAAGTGTCCAGTTTAAAGGTAATTCCACAGGAACACACCAATTATAACTTAAAACAATTATGTACTTTTACTCATTTACAATAAATGGATATGTACATCAATCTGATTGAAGCTAAGGGCATACACTGTCTAACAATAGTGTGATTGGGAGATAATAAAATTTCCTTGTTTATAGATTTTAATCCCCAAGATTACATCAACCTCACCCAAGTCCTTGGTATGAAATTTGGACATTAGAAATTGTTTTGTATTTTTTACTACCACCAGACTTCTTCCCATTATTAGCATATCATCTATATATAAACAGATCACGACTCCTTTATCATTTACAAATTTGCTATAGACGCATCTATCAAAATCATTTTTGTTAATTCCATTTGCTATTAATACATTATCAAAATTTTCATGCCACTGTTTGGGAGATTGTTTTCAGCCATACAGAGACTTAATTAGTTTGCATACTTCATTTTCTTGTCTTGGCATTATAAAGCCTTCATGTTGCTTAATATATATTTCTTCCTCTAATTCTCTATTTAAAAAAACTGTTTTTACATATATTTGATGAGCTACTAGTTTGTAAATGAATGCTATAGCAAACAAGACTCTAATTGTAATTAACTTTGCAACCAAGGAGTAAGTGTCAAATAAGTCTACATCTTTCTTTTGTCTGAACCCTTTAGTAAATAATTTGGCTTTGAAATTATCTATTGTATCATCTGGTTTTAATTGTTTCTTAAAAATCCATTTACAATCGAGTGCCTTAGTTTAAAAGGGAGATCTACAAGTTCTCAAGTATGATTAGTGACTAAAGAGCCTATTTAACTTTACGGCTTCTTTCCAAAATACTGAATCAAGTGAAGTTACGACTTCCTGATAGGTTAATAGGTCATTGTCCACGAGAAATGTGAACATTCCGTCACCCAAGTTTGTTTCTCTCCTTTGTCTTTTACTTCTCCTTAAGCCTGGTTCTTGATTCCTATAATCAGTGTTGTCTTCACTAAGTGAAATACTGATTCCTTGAGCACTCAATTGTTCTTAGTTTCTATTATGGATTTGGAAGGGTTCCCTATTTATTGTTTCTTTTCTATAGGGAAAAATGTGCCCAAAGAATTTTGCATCTTGGGACTCAATTATTGTGTTATTCTCTACAACATTATCAATTGTTTTAATTAAAAGCAACTAATAAGCCGCATTGTTTTGTGCATATCCAATGAACACAGTCACAAGTTTCCGGTCCCAACTTCTTTCTTTTAGGTTCGGGTATTCCAACATTTGCTAAACAGCCCCAAACTTTTAATTGTTCAAACTAGGTTTCCTATTATGCCACGGTTCAAAAGGTAATTGTCCTTTCTTCTTGGTTATTATTCTATTATATAAGTGACATGCCATTGGGATTGCTTCCCCCCACAAGTTCAAAGGTGCACCTGAACTAATTAGCATAGCCTTCATCATTTCTTTTAATGTTTTGTTAAGTCTTTCTACAACTCCATTATATTCAGGTTGACAAGGGGTTATGGTTTCATATATGATTTTGTTTTCTTCAAAGAATTTTCTGATGGTTTTTCCATCATATTCGGTCTCTCTATCTGTTCTAAGTCTTTTTATTTTCTTTTCTAACTGATTTTCTACTTCAGTCTTGTAATTTATCAAAGATGTTCAGCCTCATCTTTTTATCTAAGTAAGATTACTTTTGCATATCTATAAAAGTCATATGTGAAAGTTATATAATATCTTTTTCCTCCTATAGCTTCATGATACTTAAGGTCTCCTAGACCATTGTGTATAAGTTGCAATAATTTAGTTTCTCTTTGTACATTTTTATGAGGTTTCTTAGTGAATTTTGCTTCTACACATACTTGGCATTTTTCATTTGTAAAATTAATAGGAACATTCAAAACTCATAATTTACATAATGTTTTAAATAATGAGCATTACGATGTCTTAATCTAGCATGCCAAATATCAAACGATTCAACAATATAAGCAAAAGAAGAAGCATTCTTATTCATAATAATATTAGAAATGTTCAGTATAAATAGTCCACCAGCATTGTATCATTTTCCAACAAACACATTATTTCTAGTCAACACAGCCTTGTCTACTTCAAATGTGAGCATCAATCCTACTTTGTTGAGGAGTGTTCTTGACACCAAATTTCGCCTGATCTCTAGCACATGCAACACATCATTCAGCATTAGGATTTTTCCTAAAGTCAATTTCAGGAACACCTTTTCTTTGCCGATGACCTTCAAAGTTTGTGAATTTCCCATGAAGACTTGCTCTCTCTCAGACTGAGTTGTGTACTCATAGGAGTTACGGTCCCCACATATGTGCTTAATAGCACTAGTGTCCAATACGCACTCATTTGGTTTATCAACCAAGTTTTCCCTAATTACCATGGCTGCAATAATATCCTCAATCAAATTGACCTTTGGTTTCCCAGTCTTTCTTCTTTTGGTACCGGTAATCTTTCTTGTAATGCTCAAATTTGCCACATACATAGCAATTTCCTTTGTTTTGTTGCTTCTTGAATTTCTTATCATTTTTCACATTCAGATTCTTTTTGAATCTTGAAGTCGTTTCCTCAACCAAATTAGTTTTAGAAACCTGATTTTTCTCATCTTCATCTTTCTTTCTATTCTTTTCTTCTATTTTAATTCAAACCACTACTTGATCCAAAATAGTGTCCTTCCTCTTATGCTTCATACTTGTTTTGAAATCATTCTATGTATGTAGCAATTTCTCAATTGAAAAGCTTAAAAACCTAAGGCTCAGCTTGGAAGGAGTACAAATACAAATTTATAGAGTACAAACCTTGTATTTTGTATATATTTGCATTGTACATATTTGTATTTGTACTCTTTCAAAACTGAGCATAAGAGAAATTGGATTTTAAACATGCTTATGTATCTGAATTACCAATTGGAATGCTAAAACTCCCAAATGTGAGACACCTTCACGTTTACAACTATGGGTTAAACTATAAATTCCCTTATACCGGATCTAAGGTGCCAATAAGTGGTATAGGCAATTTGAAATCCCAGCAAAAGTTGTGTTTCGTGGAGGCAAACCAAAGTCGATATCTAATGAGAGGTAGGGAGATTGAGCCAGTTGACAAGGTTGGGGATTAGAAGGATGAGGAGAGGATGGGTTCCATCTGTATTCCATTAAGAAAATGAGCCACCCTTGCTCTTTAGTTTTAAGCAATAGAAAAAGATGAGATTCTTGATCTGAAATCACTATCTCAGTTTGGGCATCTAGAGAAGTTTTCACATTTGCTTTTTTTTAGGGATTTTTTTACTGCAATCCCTCTCAGAAATCAAATTTGTAGCCCCCTCCTAGTTTATTAGTAGCCCCCCTATAAACCGCATCCTACCCGTGAATTTGGCATCAATCCACGAATAGGATTTAGTCCACCCCTAGTGTACTAGTAGCTCCACCTAGGAGTGGACTGAGCAGTAAAAGCCCCTTTTTTTATTTATCTTAAAAAGTAATTATTAATTTATTGAAAAATTGTTTTAATAACTTGATATCTAAATATATATTTCTTTATTGTAGGCATAGTTTTCGAACCGTCATTTGACCTGGACGATCGGACCGTTTGGCCTAGGAACCATCCAGGCAACCACTAGTTTCGTTTTACCCCAAACCCGGTCCTTGACCAAAAACCATTGAATCAATCAACAACCCATTGACCTTAGCGGTCGAACCACCGGGCCCGTTCAACGGTTTTTGGCCGTTTTTTATTTTTAATTATTTTTTATATTTTTAATTTTTATTGTCAAAAAAGGTCATCTGTTCAAACCGGACGGTCGAACTATCGACCCAAAAACCGGTAGCCAGAACTGTCCTATTTCTAAGTCGTTTTTTAAAACCATGATTTGTAGGTGGAATGCTTGAATTATCAGAAGCTATTCGGGATTACCATGATAGCATTGGATTTCCATCCATGGTAAGTTGTGACTCATTATGCATGGTTGTATATATATTACATTAGCTTCAAAAATTGTATGATGGATACATCATACCATGTAAACCAGATGACTGTAAATTGGGACTATACAAAAAGTTGTCTATAACCGATGGGGTTCAGACCTGTTTTAGCAAAGAAAACTACAACAGAGGAAGAGCGGATAACAAAAGGATAGAAGAAAAGGGTGTAGAAAGACAAACAATGGGAATACCCCTGCAGCCAATAACATTAGAAAGACAAATGCTAGCTAACAGCATCATAGCAGCAAAATAACATAAAAAATAATAAACTGGTGGCACTACAAACTGATTAGGGTCCTGGAAAGATTATAAGCAAATTTTGCAATTAAATGTGCTGCTCTTTTGCCTGTATTCACTCTTTCAAAAAGTCCCTTCAATCAGAAATAATGGGAAAGAACCACCAAGGGATTTCAAGTCGGTCATCCAACAGGGCTTGGACTATCATTTGAGCATCACCCTCAATCCAAACATGAGTGATATGTAAGTCTTTGGCCATTTAAATACCTTCTCTGACAGCGCAAGCCTCTGAAGAAATCCAGATCAGATAAAGGACTCAGCCATTTGGAATGCTTTTCTTTCACAGAAAAAGAAGGTAAATAGGTAATCCCTTGAGTAATCTATGGAATCCTAACCATGAAAGTATAATGCCTTGAGTTTTTTATTTTTTTGAAAAATAATAGTTTAAAATTATCTTTCAAAAAAGTTCTGAGTTTTATTGATAAAGATATGGAAAAGAGTATTACACAGTGTTTTCACACATCATCAGGTAAATTCCACAAAAGGTGGTTAGCCTTGGTTAACCACCTCATCTAGGATCCTTTTACAACTTCCTCCCTTTGCGGTATATGTCCTCAAAACATCCGATTTCTTAATGCCGCTCGATTTTTTAAACCATCTCCTAGTCCATTGGAAGATCTTGATGCCTGTGCCAGTAGCCCTTAATTCCTTCATGATTTCTTTTATATCGTTAATTACATGCCTGTGCCTCCATGAGAAGGTCGGTTGCTCTTCTTCAGAGGGAAGAAGGGGTAAGCTTACTTGGAATACCAACTTCTTCCACATGATAGAGAACTCTAGAAGAAAAAATCAGTCAGGTGGGGGGGCAACCATAGATCTTTAGGCTATGTTTAGTTTGAAGGAAAAGGTAAAGGAAGGGAAAAGTAAGGAAACCTAATAGAAGGTCTGTAAAAGTTTTTCTACGTTTCCCTACCTTTTCCTTCAAACCAAACTTACCATTTATTGTTTTGAGAATGTATAAAAAAGAAAATAAAGAAATTCATTAAATTCAAGAAAGTAAAATACAACTACAACACCAGACGATGAGAAATCACGGAAAAGAAAAGAAAAAACAAAATACCCAACAAAACCACCCACCAACTGACATTCATTACCCCTCTCCCAAACATCACAAACATGGGTCCAGAGTTTATACCAATTAGGTGAGTGCTTGACAGAGCAAATGTTCCCATCTCGATTTCTTGTTCAGGTTGACTTGCTAAGTACTTGAAATTGGCTGGATATGTAGTGCCAGAATGATTAGTCTTGAGCAACCGTGGCTCATGGGAAAAATGATCGACCCACTTTTTACTGATCATTTAATATTTAACTCCAGCAAAGTTTGTTTAATAACAAAAGATCTCAATGCCTCTAAATAACAAAATTTGATCCGGAAGAAACAAAGATCGTCCTTCAAAGTGAAGTTGAAACGACTAATAACATCCTTCAGCATCGAACCCCTTTACCGCACTTCTCAAGAAGAAGCACCACTTCTTAGAGCTTGGGCCTTGTTAGGTTTCCTTGGAGCTAACTGAGCCTCAGGCTGCAAAACAAAAAGAATGAACAACAGGAAAATAATTAAATACAAGAGTGGTCTTATCAAGACGCAACAAGCCACATTTTTCTTTATCTATTCGTTTCACTAATGCTCTTATTCTTCTAATAATCCAATAATAGTGGTTACCTCTTTCTTTACAGCTTCTTCCTTTTCGGACAAAATCAACTCAATGTGGCAGGGAGAAGACATGTACGCTGCCATACAAAACATTCACGTTTAAAAGCCACAGAAAAGTTAAAAGAAGATGGTAGAATTTAATAACAAGTCAACAAACTCACGGTTGATTCTCCCATGAGCTCGGTAAGTGCGACGCCTCTGTTTCTGAGCCTGGTTTACCTGGATGTGGGAAATATACAATGAATCCACATCCAAACCTTTCACCTGGAAAAGAAACAAGGGTGACATTAGAATGTAGATAGTTAACTAAAAATTTGAAAAGGAAAACAAATTCAATAACAAGCTGGAATCAAACATACATCTGCATTACTCTCAGCATTCTTAAGCAAATCCAGAATGAATTTAGCAGATTTAATAGGCCAGCGTCCCTGTCCATTTGGATGACGGTTCTTTGCTTGAGCAGTTCGACCAACACCCCCACAGAAGCGTTGGAATGGAATGGCTTGCTTATGGGCTAACACATCCTCCAAATACCTTTTAGCCTTGCCCAAAGGCAACTTTCGAATTGCATGGGCAGTCTCTCTAGTGTTCTGAGGTATAGCAAAGAATAGAGCATAAATTTAAGATATTCAAATTGATAGAATCAAAAAATGAAAATAAAACACAACGAATGCAAAAGGATGAACACGCATGCAGTGTTGAACCTAGCAAAGATTACAAAAACAAACACATCAATGGAAAACTGCATTTATTTTAATATGTTGAAGCAAAAAATATAACCATGGCCAAAACCAACTCTCCCTTCCAGTAGCAGATTATCATCGTTAATTTAGGTCATGTTTGGTTTAACTCCCATTCTTTCTCATTCTTACCCAAGATGAAATTCGAAGATGGAAAAGAATGAATAAAAATAGGGAAAATGAAATTCACTCGCTCACAGAAGCTCCGAGAACCCCTATTTGCTGATGTTGTTCATTCATTCAGTGCAATAAAATAACTTCGTAAAAGGGAATGAAAGTTGTAAAATCATTACTTTTATGTGAGAAATAAGAATTTCAGACCCTAACATAGACTTGTTCGGGCTTGCCTCGAGGGGTGTGCTACAAAGGCAACTCAGAATCGAGAATGCAAATATGTTTTACATGACATTAACTACTTGAAGCAATGCAACTAAAGAAAAAAAGACATTGTGGGTTTTACATGCTTGAAAATGCTTTATATGTTTGCTTTTATTTTTAAATTTTCATTTGAATACACTTTACAGGTTATGTTTATGTATTTTAATTTTAGATAATAAGTTTTTAAAATCATTTATTTTAAAATTTAAGTTTATATATTTTTTTGATGAATATTTATATTTATATTTTTATTAACATCATAAATAATATTTTTTAATATTTTTGCATTTTCTTAAAATTTTTTGGCTTTTTGTGAATTTTCTGATTTTTTTATTTTTTAGCTTTTTTTTATAATTTTGCACCTATCTTAAAAAGAAGTGTGCCTCGCCTTGCGCATCAGGCAAATTGGCCCTTGCGCTTTTAAAACACTGGTTATCCAAACACCCACATCTCAGTCATTATTGCGCATTCTTTCTCAGAATCGGTAAGAATTAAAAGAAATAAGTACGAGGCTAGTGGCAGCAAACCAAACATGGACTTAGTTGTTGCTTACTTTCAGGGTTTGAACAAAGATATTGTACCACTATATGGTTAAAGAATTTAAAACATTTTCTGAGGAATGGCATGTTAGAACCCCTACTGATGCAAAAAACACCAAGTGCAATTTATATGCTATCACATTAGCATTAGTTCAGAACGATTGAAAGAATCACCAACAAAGCATCAACTAGTGTCATAATGTAACATTATTTAATGAACCTTCTGGAAACCTGAAGTTTACGAGAGATTCATTTACATGGACAACAGGACCCTGCTTTTACCATCAGGTGTATAAATCAATACAATGAGAAATCAATTCTCAATGCCAGTGTCAGAAGTAATTCCTACAACTTCATCAGTCATAAGAAAACTACCCTGATACAGTTCAATCATCAGAACACACGTGTTTATAAATCCAGACACTCAACCATCCTAATTAAAAGTTAATAATATGAACAATCAAAAATCACCAACAAAGCATCAAATAAAGTCTATAATGTAACATCATTTACTGAACCTTCTGCCATGAAGGATACAAACAGAGGTTCACCCAATAACAATGTAAATAATTTCCCTGAAGTTTACGAGAGACCTGTTCACATGGGCAACAGGACCCTGCTTTTATCATCAGGTGTATAAACCAATCATTGGCGCCAGTGTCAGCAGTAATTTCTTGCAAAAGTATTCATTAACTAAACAAGTATAGCAACTTATCAGCATAACAGTTGAAAA
>NW_010729094.1:3370261-3534735 GCF_000365185.1 Nelumbo nucifera | reverse complement strand
AAAGAGCAGCGCCGGGTGTCTTTCGTCCCCAAACCAACGAAAGGGTTTCTCCGGCTGCTTCAACCCTTTTAAAGAATAAAGTGAAACCCTAACCCAACCATTGCATCAAAGGGTTTTCATTTTTCAATAAAATCGAAGGTGAGAAAGACAAACTGAAAAACCGAACCGATCAAAACCGAATCGAAAGTTCGGGTTCGGTTAACCCGAACCGGTTGGTTCAGTTTCGATTCAGTATTTTATATATTTTATATTTTTTATACATTATAAATTAATAAATATGCAATATATGTATTTATAATATATAATATTTTATTTTTATTTAATATATAATATTATATGTATTTTAGTGTTTTATTATATATTTAGATATTTTAATAATATATTATAAATAATAAAAAATTAATGAACCGATGAACCAAACCTACGGTTAACTGAACCAGTCAACCGGTTAAGCGATTGGTTTTGGTTCAGTTTCGGTTACCTGTTTTCCAAAAACCGGTAACCCCAATCCGGTTTCAAAAATAAGCCCACGGTTTGATTACTCAAACCGTGAGCACCCCTAAACCGACCTGAAAATCCAATTAACCAAATTAATCGATTTGGTATTTCCATATAATCCATATAATAAAATAGGGAGTTTTCAGACGCTCTTGTTTCGTCAACAATAGAATTTTATTTTCCCAAGTTTCTCCCTTTTCCCAAATTTAATCGGATGGTGAAAATCAAAAGAATTTGTTTCTATAAACACAACATATACAACTGCTTGCATTGCTCTATGCATGGCTGTCAATGGGTCGGGTCGGATTCAATGGACCGAATCGATTGGGCCAGTTCTAGTTCCAATAACTGAAACCGACGGATCGGTTCTGTGCCCTGATTATTATTGGTTCAGAACTAGTTCCACCCAGTTTCGAACTGATTAAAACCCAACCTGAATTATATTCATATAATACATAATATATATAATATATAATGCATAATATATAATATTTAATCTATTTTAAATGTATTTATTTATTTATTATAATCGGATCTATCAGGACTCTATTATCTTGACAAGCAATCGGTTTGATTATGTGTCTAAAAATTATAGACCCTATTGGGTCCAATTCAATTCCGAATCCTCAATTCCCATCGGGTTGGTTCAATTCTAACTGGTCCCAACCCAAACCAGACCCATTGACAGCCCTATCAAAACTTCTTAGTGGCATCTTTAAAGTAGCTCAATTAAAGCAATTGATATGAGGCACTTCTTAGTGGCATCTTTAAAGAAGCTCAATTGATTTAAGACACACGTTGAAGAAATTTTTTTAGGGTAACTTCTAATCGAGATTCTCTTCTCTTGAATGCATAACCTCGACTTTCTTTAGTTAATATTTTATTCATCTTTCTTTTGAAGGGATTGCTTAGATTTGTACTCTTGAGCTATAATACATACTTTAATATTTCTTTTTCTCAAGAAATTTTCTTTAAAGTTTTGAAAATGATAACCATCTACTTTGAAATTCCTATGTTCTTTTAAGTCTTTACTCTATTTTGTTGGGTTTCTTCGAATGTTGTTATCTATTAATGATATCATTGGAATATTTAGGAGTATCTCTCTATCTCTCTCTACATAAGTAGTAGGGGTGCAAACAGTTCAGATCATATTCGAATCAAAGTATATCCGAATTCAATTCAATACTGTTCATGATAGATTCGATCCGATAGGGAAGGATTTGAATTTGAATCCAAGCGAGAAGTCAGATCTTTGGATATGATTCGGTACTATTTTTTTCTTTAATTTTTAATAAATTTTTAAAATAAAAATAAAATATACCAATTTAAATAAAAAACAGAAATACAAGTATTTTTTAATTATAGTTTTCATATTTATACATGTTTTTTTTTTGTAAGTATTAAATAATATAAAAAATTTACAAAAATACAATATAAACAATTTTGATTGGATCTTCTCAAATCGGATAGGGGGTGATTTGGATCCGATCTGATTTCAATCGGATCCTATAATCCAATTTGTTCTGATCCAAAGATTCAAACAAGGGGTGATCTGAATTTGGCCAAATAGGATCAAATTAAATCATAATCCAATCCATTCGAACCCTTAGTAAGTAGTTCTTTCATATTTCTTGCCTAAATCTACTCAACCAATTGGTAATTTCTAAGTTTAATTGTATCAATTTAGCAATGGTAATATCTCATTTCTAGAATTTTTCAAGCTACCTTTTTTTTTATAGTTTGCTCTTTCATGTTTTGTTTTCTTGATTATCTCTTAAGCTTAAGTTTATTATATCGTTGCCGAGGCTTAGTTTGAAAAGAGTACAAATAATATACAGTGCAAATGCATATAAATAATACAAAATACAAGGTTTTGCACTCTTCATATTTGTATTTGTAATCCTTCCAGATTAAGTCCAAACATCAAATATTGAACTTGGAAAATCCAATATGGAAGTACAAGGTGAAAATGTGGGAGAGAAAAAAGGTAAGTGAGCCAGCAAGAAAGTGTATCTATTCCGTAGTACATAAAAAGTTAAAATATTTAAAATAAATATGATAAAAATAAGACTCAAATAAAAAACTATCCATAAAATAATACCAACAGTTTCTTCAACCATTACAATAACTAAATGTAATTTCCTACAAGAAAGAAAACAAACATTTTCAATAAATTTCAAATCACATAGATCTATTATAATAGAATAATACAAGCATAGTATTTTAAACTGCACAAGCATATTAGAATAGCATATCTACTACCACATACATCTTTTTTTTTTTTAATATTGGAAAAGTTTCATTACCAAAATGCAAGCAAAGTTACCAAAGAGAGGCACAATGTGTGACATCTCTTGAAAGTACAAATAAGTGTTAGAAAACCACGTTTTAAATCTTAACAGTTGTTTCATAAATATTCTCATGAACTCAATCAATGTTATCATTGGGAGTATTTTCTATTACATGTGTTCTAGGTGGTTCAATTTCCAAATCATCTCCATCAACCTCTTCAGCCCACATATCAAATAAATCTCTTGGGATTATCTTGATAACAACACTTCAATTATCTTCATTAGTGTCTTTCATATAAAAAAACTTATTGGGCTTGGGAGGCTAAAATGAAAGGCTCATCCTCTAACTGTGAACTTCGCATCAAATGTAAGAGATTAACTAATGTATAACCCTACTCATCTTGTTTTGTTCCCCAGCTTTGTGTCACATCAACACAATCACATCGAAATAATACAACCCTAAACTTCTTATAGTAATTTAATTAACTCAATGATGTCGGTTAATATTCCATAATAAGTGGCATCCTAAAAATTGGATTTATATTTCTTGAAATAGCAAAATTTGATGCCTTTATTATGACAACAACCCCACTATTTTAGGTTTTTCTTCATCGTTCACGATCTTTAGGTGAAATCTAAAACCATTTAGAATAAACCCCCTGAACCCCTGCACTTTACACGATGAACCTTTAGCCAACCATTTAATTTCCTCCAAAATTTTAAGATTATTTTTTATTCAAGGTTTGCAACATAAAAACACCACAAAAAAATGTTTGAGATGGATTTACATTTACAAACAAGGTGTAAGAAGTTGCACAATGGAAAAAGTTTCTTACATTTAACTTAAACCATTCATGAAATTTTAGATTTTGGATTTATTTTATCTCTTTTTCTCTTAGACGAATACGTCATGTTGACGCTTGACAATTATAGCATATTGTCTGCACAAAGTTAAAGTTAGTATTCTTAAAATTTTTTAAATTGAATTTATTTATCAATATAAAAAATCATATTCAATAAAAAACTTACTCATTATAGGGAATCACTTTGTCACAATTAAATAACACATATCAATGAGATTAAGCCCATGTGATGTCATCTAATTGGACAGAGTCAATCTTTCCTAAATGACGACCTGACATCTGAAACATTAAGAATCCTTGCATTCCATTATTTGTCTCATCATTATTTCATCTTAGTTTGTTAAACATTGTCTCTACACCATGTAGGTATTGTGAGCGAAAAGTTAGACATTCGTCTGCCAAGTAACTTTCAACTATAAAGCTTCTAGATATGCTCTATTGCGGACATAGGATTTTTACTTTCCAAGGTACCTAGGTAGAGAGAAATTGTACATTTCAATTGGATATGTGTGTGTATGTATTAAGCAATGGAACAAATATAAAGATTTACCTTTCAATTGAACACATCAAGTGAAATTGTACCGGGCCACACGTATTAGCCTAATGTGCTAGATGTATTGCTAAATTGACCATGATGGTGAAAAAAGACAGAGGAAATATCCTCTCTAGACGATATAGTATTAGTACCATCTCCCTCTCCATTTTGTATAACTCATTTGAGTTCAATACTTTTGAGTGCAACTTTCTGAAAAAAATTGCATAGCTCAATCAAAAGAGAACACACATTCTTAGGCAATGTACTTTGCATGGCCAATGGAAGCAATTGTTGCATTAAAACATAGCAATCATGACTTTTGAGACCTCAAAATTTTCATTGCTTCACATTCACCTGTTGGGATATGTTAGATGCATATCCAAATGGAACCTTACTTGATTTCAATACTCTACAAAAAAACTTCTTTCCCAATAAAAGGTAAGGAGTAACACGTAGGGGACAAATATGCAATATTTGATCCATGTTACTAAGGATGAAACTCAAACCTTATTCGCATTACCCTATAATGTAAATGTGTTTTTACATTTATCCTTTATCTTACCATCAAAGTTCAAGAGAGTCATCATTATGTTGTCACATATATTCTTTTATATATGCATTACATCAAGATTATGACAATATAAAGTTATGCTGCCAATATGGTGGTAGTAAGAAAAATATATTCCTCTTATTCCAGTTAAATAAATAACTCCCCAACTTAGTGTTGCGTTTCTTTTTTTCCCCCATTACTACCTTGGTCCTTTTTATCAAATGTGAACTGTAATCCTTCTAACTAGTGCAATATAGTAATGCCAGTTGGTGGAGTAGTTGCAATTCTAAACTCTTGATTTCCATTAAATGATTGTTTCTCAAGCCTATATCTATGGTTGGCATCCAAGAATCACCGATGACCCATGTAACAGAACTTTTGACCATGATTCAACCAATGTGAACATGTTTCACTATTACATGATGGACATGCAAACCTCCCGTTGGTATTCCAAATTGATAAATTACCATATATAGGAAAGTCATTTATTGTCATTAACAAAGTAACATACAGTTAGAAGTTATGATTAGTTGATACATCATATGTTTCAACACCGTCATCTCATAATTCCTTGATTTCAAAAATAACGGGTTAAAAGTACATGTCAATATCATTTCCAGGAGCATTTGAACAAGGAATAATCAATGACAAAAACATATAAGGTTGTTTCATACACATCCATGTGGGCAAGTTGTATAGAATCAATACCATTGGCCATGTAATGTATGTGACATTGAGTGTTCTGAAAGGATTTATGCCACCACTTGCAAATCAAGCCTAAAATTGTAAAGTTCAGCTGCAAAGTCCAGATACTTAGTATCAAATTCCTTCTAAGTAGGAGAGTTAGCAAGGTGTCTCATGAAACCATCCTTTGTTACGTCCATTTTCATGCCAAGTCATAAGAGATGGCATTTTAGTTGACATGAAAAGACGCTACAACCTTGGCTTTAAAGGAAAATGGTGTAGGGCCTTCGCAAGAATCTCTCTCCCTTATACCAATTGCCACATTAGTGATGTTCTCTTGGTCATCATTTAGCTTCTATCTTGAATCACTGCACATGGAATAAATCTCATCATTAGCATATTCTTTCCAAAACAACATACAATCATTTGGACATGCATCAATCTTTTCATACTTATGTCCAAAATTTCTCATCATCTTTTCAGTTTTATATAAAGAACTTGGTACTTGATTACCTTCCGGTAGAACCTCCTTGAACAATTCAAGCAACTCAGTAAATGACTTGTTACTTCACCCATGCAAACATTTAATATGAAACAACCTAACAATGAATGAAAGCTTTGAGAATATTGTACACCCTGGATATAATTCTTGTTTAACATCTTGTAAGAGGCTAAAAAAATTCTGAGCATCAGGATTAGGCCCTTCATAAGGTTGTACTGGAATATTCATCCTTTCATCACAATGTTCCATTGTAGGAATGCCACATGCATGCATATCATCACGCTCAATTGTGTTATCACAACAACAAGTTTCATTATATGTCGTATGTATACTCTCCATGAAATATCCCCTCTATATAACCTTAAAGAAATCCATTCAAGATTATATGGTCTTTCACATCAACCTGACGCATCCACAAAACATTGCCACATTTTGTACAAGGATATCAAAATTTTCATTTATGGTCTGCCTTCCTAAAAGCAAACCAAATAAACTAATCAACACCATCCAGATACTCTTTAGAAGTTTTTAACTGATGAATCCAACTCTTGTCCATTTTACACCCTAATGAAAAAGACAAGAGGTCAGCTATGTTAAAAATGAGACGAAAAAAAGACAAGAATATCACCAAACAAACTATTTGCACTACAAGAAAATCTGTCTATAACCACTATACTCTAGTTACGTACAAACACAAAAAACCGTGGCTAAAGCATGGGATATTGCCACATATATGAAATGTTCGAAGCTACAATTTGATCTTTAGCTACGACCCTTTGCTTGTGGCTAGATATTAGTTTTTTTTTTGTAGCTAAAAGATTTTTATAGCCACTGATTTTAGTTATCAGTGGCTATAGCTTATATAAATAAATATTAGCATTTATCTATGGTCATATTGTTCGTGGTTAAAATGCATTTTATTTGTTGGTAAAAGTTTTTTATGGCTATAGCTACAGTATAACTATCCGTATCTATAACTATCAAATTTAACAATACCGAAATTAGAATTCGGTGTTTTGAAAATATGCCCATGGTAAAAGTTTTAGCTACGACTCTTTCTCTTCTGTCTTTTTCTTCGTTTGAGCCATCTTTCTCTATCGATCAATCTCTTATTTTCTCCTATTTCCCAAAATCCTCTTCTACCTTTTTCTTTCACTCTTTGATCTCTGTTTCTTATTTTCTTGCTACCACTCACAAAACCCTCCTCTTTTTCTCCGTTAAGCCATGGTGTTGTAGCCAACAATCCATTAGTTGGTTCGGGTGCTGTTAGAGGAACATTCAAGTTATTGGCTGCTTAGGTAAGAATTCCTTTGATTCTTTCACCAAAAAGCTGCAAAACATTCTTTGTTTTTGATTTGTTTCCCTAAAAGCAAGTATTGGTTTGGGTGCCAAAGGTGTGCAACTCAATTACGAGAAAGCCTAATCCAACAAAGGTTTTGGGTTGTATTAGTTGGATTCTGGGTTACTTCATACCAAATTGCATCCCTATTCTTTGCCCAACTGTCCCAAGTATTCTCAACCCATTTCTTTCTTACCAAACCCTTTTCCCTATTTCGCAAGGACCTCTTTCTTCTCCATCTCCCATGAAACTTGATAAAATGACTGACATGACAATATCGATCTAGAACAGGGTACTAATAATTTCACCATCCAAATGGGTCCAGTTTAGGTTAGTATTTAGTAGTTTTTACATTTAATTCATCAAAGCACTAAGTTTAGAGGGTCATGTTTGTTTGTAAAAGAATATCATAGAAAGCAAGAAGAAGCTCAATACCATTTTAACTTGACCACTTAACCGTATCGGTGGTTGTGTTTACAGAAACACCTGACAAAACCAATGTTGGAAAAATCAAGAATTAATTGCAGGCCCATAACATTGCTAAGAAGATAAAGAGAAAGGTGTAAAAAGTTTGTTTCAAACAATGTACCCAAGTTTGATTTATGTGAAGATTTTATATTCAACTGGGCTGAGACTTAAGACAGTAGGTGAAGATCCAAATTAAAACAATAATTCATTCACAGGATCATTGATTTTGCTTTTATTCCTTCATACTTAAGACAGTAGATGAAAATCCACCCACCTCCCCCCCCACCCACACACACACAGGCTGGTTTGAAACATCTAAGGAGGCTTTGGAAGTTTAAATTATTTGTAATTATATTTGATATTAATCATACAAGTGGTCTTCCCATTTTGTTACATAGCTAACCCACTTATATCTGAAATTTTCTTTAACCAGTAAGTGCTTGAATGATTTAAATCACAAATTGTCACTTATTTCTTGTATGTGTGAATGCTTGGTTACTCTTTTAACATTTTAAAACTATTCTAGTTAATGACAAAAATATTTCTCATACCCATGTTCAAAGAGAAAAGGTTATAATCATTGCTCCAATTGATAAAAAATGGACATGATCAAACTAGACACAGACTATTCAGACGTTAAAATAAGACCTTATACCAATAGGATATAATTTAGAGTGTATTATGTATAAGATTCTAGAATGCCAATTCCCCTAAGGACATCTAAGCAGATTTGAATATTTAACCAGCTAGGAATTGAAATGACTAATTTTCTAGCAATTTCAGAATTGCAAGACACCATACTTTGCCCAACTGTCCCAAATATTCACAACCCATTTCTTTTCTCTCACTCTATGAGATATCAATGTCCAGTTTCCTTTTTCATAAGGACATCTTTCTTCAACATTTGTTGTCGAACTCTTGCATCTATAAAAATGTTAAATCCTGTGTCTAATCACATCAGGTATCTTGCAAGACCCTTTTCCTCTCATTAGAATATAATTGATGCCATTTGCTAATGCTTCTAATGGTTTTGTTTCGACTTGCTTTATATTTTGTTTCAATATAATTATTATTGGAGAATAAATAGGGTAGCTTTTTTCCAATAATTTTACATCAGCTCGATTTGGTTTCATGAACAAAAATGAATATTTGTACTATGTCTGAGTGCTTGCAAAGTGGCTAAAAAAATGATGAATATTTTCCAAAATATGAGTATTAATTGCCAAAAAATGTCACATTCTTCCACCAAATACCAAGAGAAAAGAGTAATGTGATTCATTCTACCATACAATGTCATTTCTTGATAATAAAATGTCACCTTCATTATATTTTCTTTTTTTTTTTTCTCTTGAAAAGGGTAAGGAATGAATTTCATTAAAGAGAAGATATACAAGGCTCATAGGGCATGAACAACACCAAAAAAATGTCACCACGAGTACCATAAGTAGGGTCAGGCCTAAGCCAACCAAGGCTCAAAACCATAAGCAGGCTCATAGGGCATACTGCTATATCAATATATCCATGTGTTTCTTAGGTGTATCTTGATACGTATCCTAAAATTATCTCTTTGATACTCTTTTTTATTTTGAGAAAGTAAGGAGAATTACAAGAAAACTGATTTTTAATATTTTAAATTCCTTCTTATAGATTACAGTACAAGATTACCTATTTTCTATTTTAATATAATGTGGGATGTCATGGGATTTTTGAACCATATAGTGGTGTAATATATTATTATTTGACTAATGATTTGGAGGAGGTCAAATCAGCCTCCCACTACGTCCCATAGTACATCCTTGCCATGTATTGGAGACATCTCCCGATGATAGTACTAGAAATTATGATGTATCATCAGAAGATGCTCCCAATTCACGACAGAGATTGTTGTGGGATGTTGTGGGGCACCCATTGTGGGAGGCTGATTTGAACTCACATTGGGGTTACTTTTTATTCTTTGAAGCAAGTAACATGCTTGTTTTTTGATAGGATTTGTTTTATTGTCCTCATCTTGTCTGTGATAGATAAAAACAATGGGAAATATCAAAAAATATATTTTTTTTTATTAATTGAACATCTCTCTAACTTGCAATACATAATGGGGATACTTTTTTATTTGTCTAGGAGAATTGTGGATACTGGTGTTTGGAATTTTTAAGAAGTGGAAAGTTTTTCTTAAAGACTTTATTCTATTGCTTAGTGACAAAACAACTCTTTTTTCAGTAATAATTAATGGATCTATAGGATAAAATGTGAGCCCCATGCTTTCTGCACATCCAATACCCAGCTAATTATTCCCATGTCATCACAAGTACAAACTTCAAAACAAAATCACTGAAAAATTCCACTTGGCTCAAAGCCATATTGAGAGAGAGAGAGATTGCAAACCAAGCCCTTGTAAATACCTCAAGACTTCATAGATCAAACTACCATATAACTTGACAATTAAATGAAGCCAAAAAAAAATTATCTATAACAGTACATGTTGTAACCAAAGAAATAAAGACTACAGATCAAAACAAGGATTGAAATTTTAGCTTCGGTTTAACCTACAATATTTTAGTCGAATTTTGGTTTTGCTTGAATGACATGTAATGGTCAATGGTTTTGCTAGAATGTTGTAAATCCTATCTTTGGTTTTCAATTATTATCAATTATCATATTTGTTAATCCATATCTGGTCTCTACTTTATACAACTACACATTAGAAACTCCATTTGAAACCTTCTTGGGTTTTGTTTGGACTGCATTCATGTTCTGCTTTTGCTTTTGCATTGGAATTAGAGTGCACCATGACTAGTGCGCCAGCAATACTAGAACAACATAATAAGATTAGATGTTTCCAATATGTTAAATGGGAATTAGAGTCACACAATCCCATTCTTGATCAATTTCCTCGTCAAAAAATGTAGAACATTCTAACACCACCAACGGTAAAGGTCTTTGGGTGGGAAGTGATTTACTAAGAGTGTTTACACTTAAAACATATAGCAAGAAGGTGAATTGAGAACTGATGATGCGCATTTTGGCAGCTCCCGGCTAACAGGTGACTCGAATGCCTAGCTGAATGGTGATAAGTTGGGAGGTAGCTCTAATGCCTAGCTGAATGGTGATGAGCTGGGAGGTGGCTCTAACGCCTAAATGAATGGTGACGAGTTGGAGAGGTAGCTCTGATGTCAAGATGAATGGTGACGAGATAGAGAGGTGGCTCTAATGCGACCTGCAAGGAAATAGTGTTAGAGTGCTCGGGTTGCTTTACCCGGGGTGGGCACTCTGATGTTTAAGATAGCGAATTAGAGATTTTAAGATAGATAAATGTGAGAGAGTTGGAGAGCTGCGAGAACTAAAAATTGTGCATCTACCTGAGTCTCAGGGGCTGACGCCCTTATATAGTTGGGGTGTCGTGGGCCTCGCGAAACTTTCCCGAAATCCTCGGCCCACGACGTAGGGGTCCATTCCACTTTGGAAGGAGGATAACATGCTAGTTAATAAGGCTTATCGTTTCCCTCTGATTCGGGTGAGATGAGGATAAGGCCTACGGAGACAATTGGCAAGCTTCTAGAGAGGTAGGTCACCAGGTCGGCGGTAGAAGTAGGTCGCCAGGTTGGCAGTAGAAGTAGGTCACCAGGTCAGCTGTAGAAGTAGGTCGCCAGGTCGGCGGTAGAAGTAGGTCGCCAGGTCGGCGGCAGAGGCAAGTCGCCAAGTCGGCGGCAAAAGTAGGTTGCCAGGTCGACAGCAGAGGCAGGTCGCCTAGTCAACAACAGAAGAAGGTCGCCAGGTCGGCGGTAGAGGCAGGTCGCTAGGTCGTTAGCAGAAGTAGGTTGCCAGGTCGGCGGTAGAGGCAGGTCACCAGTTGGAACCCCATTTTGGCTAAGGCATGTTGCCGCCTAGGTGATGCTGGGATGTAGTCTAGCTGTTTTGATATGCCATGTGTCATGATGTCAATGGACGGCCAAATCTACCCTCACCAATTGCCCCCCACTCCCGAGCTGAGATCAACTCAGCGAAGGGAGTAGATTCGTGCTTCGTTGTAGGTCCTTTGGCCTGTTACCAATATATTTCGAGGTCGGCTCAGGGGTCCTTGATGCTGAAAGCGGTTTGGCTTCCCCTTGCGATATGTGCGTTGATGTTGGAATTTAAATAGGAGGTCGGTCTCACGGCTGCACTGTGTCAGTCCTCTAAGGTGCTGGTTGTCTACTCCTACGATAAGCCATGGGAACCTTGAAAGGCTCAACCCGCAAGGGTGATTGCAGTCCGTTGGTCGTTGACTCCCATGGGAGCCACGAAGGGCTCGACCTGTAGGGGCGACCTTGTGAACAGGGCTGACAAGGCTCGTCTGGGCTGATTACATGTGTTGCCAGGCCGGTGGAGGTAGGTCGCCATCTCGGTAGTAGAGGAAGATCGCTAGGTCGGTGGAAGTAGGTCGCCAGGTAGGTGGAAGCGGGTCACCAGTTCGGAGGCAGGTCTCCAAGTATGCAGGTCATCGGAATTTTGATAGTCTAGTTTTGCTCTTAGCACCTCGGCCTACAAACACCTCGTCACCTCGACAGGATTGACTTGTGAGGGCGGCTCCACAACCTGCTGGCCATCAACTCCTACATAAAGCATGGAGGGCTCGATCTACGGCGTGACCTCACAATTTGTTGGCTATCAACTCCCACGGGAACCACGGAGGGCTCGACCTACGGGGTGGCCTCATATTCTGTTGGCCATCAACTCTCGCAGAGAGCACGTAGAGCTCGACATATGGGGGTGGCCTCACAGTTAGGGAGATTCTGTCCAGGCAAGACTACGAGAACTTGTTTGGACTAATCATTTTGCTTTTGCCCCCCTAGGGGGTTCTTTCGATCAAGCACTGTTGTTGTTGCTTGAAGATATTATTACTTGAGGCTCAGAGAATTAGGTGAGAACATAGCCTTTTGTAGCGTTTCCCATAGATGGCGCCAATTGATGATGTGCATTTTGGCAACTCCCGGCTGGCAGGTGACTCGAATGCCTAACTGAATGGTGACAAGCTAGGAGGTGGATCTGACACCTTGCTGAATGGTGACGAGCTCGAAGGCGGCTCTGATGCCTACCTGAATTGTGACGAGCTGGAGAGGTGGCTCTGATGCCTACCTGAATGGTGACAAGTTGGAGAGGTGGCTCTGATGCGACCTGCAAGGAAATAGTGTTAGAGTGCCCGAGTTTCTTTACTCGGGGTGGGCACTCTGATGCTTAAGTTAGCGAATTAGAGATTTTAAGATAGCTAAATGTGAGAGAGCTAGAGAATTGTGAGAACTAAAAACTACACATCTACCTGGGTCTCAGGGGCTGACGCCCTTATATAGTTGGGCTACTGTGGGTCTCGCGAAACGCTCCCGGAATCCTCGGCCCACGACGTAGGGGTCCGTTTCGCTTTGCATTGAGGATAATGTGCCAATTAATAAGGCTTACCGTTTCCCTCCGATTAGGGCAAGATGAGGATTAGGCCTACGGTTACGTGGCGTGATCCCGAAAGTTTCAGAGACAACTGGCAAGATTCTATAGAGGTAGGTCGCCAGGTCGGCGACAGAGGTAGATCACCAAGTTGCTAGGTCGGCGACAGAGTCAGGTCGCCAGGTCGGCAGCAGAGGCAGGTTGCCAGGTCGGCGGTAGAAGTAGGTCGCCAAGTCTGGCGGTAGAGGCAAGTCGCCACGTCAACGACAGAGGCATGTCGTTAAGTTGGTGGCAGAGGCAGGTTGACAGGTTGGCGGCAGAAGTAGGTCGCCAGGTCGGTAGCAGAGGCAAGTCGCCTGGTTGGTAGCAGAAGTAGGTTGCCAGGTCAGCGGCAGAGGCAGGTCGCCAGGTTGGCGATAGAGGTAGGTCACCAGGTCAGCGACAGAGGCAGGTTGCCAGCTGGGACCCCATTTTGGCTAAGGCAAGTTGTCGCCTAGGTGATGTTGGGATGTAGTTCAGCTATAAAGATATGCCATGTGTCATGATGTCAATGGATGGCCAAATCTACCCTCATCAAGAACCTTCGGGAATCAAGGATGTACCTAGAATTTATGAGGAAAAAATAATAAGGTTGGTAGGGGTGTAAATAGATCGAATTTGAATTGGATCAGACAATATCCCAATTTGAATCTGATTAAAAAATTCGATATCCAATGGATATTAAAAAATCCGATTAAATATTCAAATATTCGATTCGAATTCGACTAATTAATTATTTTAGGTAATTAATAAATATATAAAATAAATATTTTATTTATATAAATATATAAATTATTTATATAATATAATTATTATATATAATTATATAAATATTTAAAAATTTTATATATTATATAAAAAGAATTAAATAATTGGTCGAATTCGAATATTTATCGAATCGAATCATGTCATATTTGAATTCGAATCCGATTAGCTATTCGGTATGAATAAGATATTCAAATTCGAACGATTGGATATTCCAATTATCTGAATTCGATTTGATTATATCGAATCTCAAATTCAAAATAGGATTTTAGAATATCGTTGAAACCCTTAAGGGTTGGATGCTTTCAATATGTTAACTAAAGGTCACATAATTACTCGTCAATTTCCTCAACAAAGTTTTTTTTTTCTTTTTTTTTTTTTGAGAAATTTCCTCATAAGAGATCTCCTAAGAAAGTTTACACCTAAGACATATTGCGAGAAGGTGGACTTAAGACCTTCGAGCATCAAGGATGTACTTAGAAATTCATGGGTTCTATTGATTCTATTGGTGCTAAGTTTCTCTCTTGAAGGGGTTGTGTTTTGTCTTTGTTTTGGGGATATGGAGGTAGAGGCAAATACTCGTGTTGGTGGGAAGGAAAAGTGATAGAAGGAGCAAGCCAAGCTGGTATCAACATTGTATCCGAGGCTACATTTTGCTCTTCTCGAACAGGAAACCAGCCAAAAAGTTATCAGGAATTAATGGGGTGGAAAGAGAAAATTTTGACTTATGGTGCAAACCTACCCGATTAGTCTACTTTATGGGTCTAAGAGCAGCATGATGGATCAGTCCAAGGTTTCCTCTTGATTCTTCTTTTACATTTTTCTTCTCTTAATTTTATCATTTCTGTTATTTAATAAACCCTATTTCATCTCTACTTGCAAATCTATAAAAGAAGGCTCAAACTCCAAAGATAAGAATTGGCTACCAGCTACTAGCTACTGATTTAATGCATGTGCCCAGTTTATTTACAAGATACAAGGTCACGAATAAGGCCTGAAATTTATAGCTTGGTGCATGGTTTTTAAAATCGAACCGGTCACGGGTCCGGTTACCAGTTCAAATGGTCTGATCGTTCGACCCGAATGACCGGTCTGTTCTGACAAAAAAATAAAAAAATTAAAAATTTTGAAAAACAGTCAAAACTGTTTAAACCGTTCAGACGGTTCGAACGGTTAACCGGCCAATTCAGCAATTTGTTGACTAAAATCAATGATTTCGAAGAAAAAAGCGAGTTTGAAGAAAAACAGAACCGGTCAAATGACCGTTTCTCGGTTTTTCGGTCCGATCCAGTTTTGAGAACCATGGCTTAGTGTATCTTATTCCATTCTTCTTTTTCAGCCCAATCAGTTAATCACCTAGAGTTCTGAACTTCGGATAGCCTTTGGGAAGTCCTTATTTGGATTAAAGCCTACAAGTCTTTTTCTTCATGGATTCACAATGAAAACTTGTTCAGCTGACCTCTTTAAAAAGTAGATTGCATCAAATAGCTAGGCCTCTAAAATAAAACTATTAACAGGAGTACAAATTTCTGCATTTCTGATTATTGGCTACTATAAACTATGATATTAGGTACAACAAGGACATAATAGACAAGACCATGCATGGAATTTACACTAAAAAACTGAAACAGTTGGTAAGAAATAACCTTGATTAGGTTCGACAAGGCCCAAGTAGTTGTGCTAACAGTTGAACCCTTATTCTATTCCCATTCTGATTAAGTTGAAAAAGGTATTGTTCAAACACCTAGAGTAGAAGATATAAATACCTATAAGAAATACTTTATAGGTATGGCTATAGATACACTCTTGGGAATAGAAGGAACACCATATCTTTTGAAAAGTTATTTTGTTGAATACAGAAATAACATGAAGGTTTTTATATCATTTAAATTGAAGACTTGTTGGATTTTTTATTGCCCATTTATTTCTTGTGGGTTGTATTTGCAAGTCATTTGGGAATTTTTAGATAATATTAAAGTTTACTAAGTGAATTATACATAATATTGTTGGATTTGTTGGAAGAAGGACACCTTCAATTGAGACAAACAAAATTGTTGGGTTTAGATTGTAACATTTTTTTTTGTATGGATTATACCTCCTTAACTTGGTTTTTTAATCAAATTATCTTGTTTAGATGTAAGAGATATGGGTTCCTGTTAATATACAAGTGACAAGAATAGAGAAGACAATACATCCATCACAGAAACCTGCCCCAGGTTCCCATTTTCCTAAGAACCTAACCAACTTTATTGTTGTGTTTAGATTTTGCCGAGTCACCAATAGATAGGCCCTGTCTTGGAGATCATCCACACTGAAATAACCATTATATGACCTCAACTATATGTTGTTGTTTTGTCTTTTTGCTATAACAAATGGAAAAGAAAATTCAGCAAAACTTGAAAAAAGTTGCACACAGAGTTGAAGAATAGCTTGTTGAAATTGATAGCAAGTCACGCTCATACATAGAGGTGGCACTTGGGTGGGTTGGGTTGGGTTGGGTTGGGTTGGGTTGGGTTCAGTTTGGGTTGAGTTTCAATCCAATCCATCTAATTCGCCTACCCATTAATAACCTAATTAGATAGAATTAAATGGGTTGGACTCAACCCAAATCCACCTGAACCCAACCCAACCCATTTAGATAAAATAATGAAAATTATACAAAAATAATCCAGAAAATTAAGAAAAATAACATAAATTACAAAAACAAATAAATACATGGAAAAATAACATAAATTATGAAAAAACCCAGAAATTGAAGAAAATAACATAAATTACAAAAAACAAATAAATACATGAAAAATAACATAAATTACAAAAAACCGAAGAAATACACGAAAAAATAACATAAACAAAAAAACAAATAAATACATAAAAAATAACATAAATTACAAAAAACAAAAAAAACATGGGAAAATAACATAAATTACAAAAATAACCCAAAAAATAAAATGAATTACAAAAAAAGTCCAGAAAATGAAGAGGAAATTTCACCTGCACTTCAATGTCCAAATCCCTCCAGCTTGTCTCGAGATTTAAGAGTTAGGAATAATTCCTCTTGGGAAAATAAGAAGATTTTAAAATTTAAGTAGGAAAATCTCAACTAAAAAGGCGAAATGTGAAAATCCTAGTTTCAGCAAAATATGTAGAAGTGAAGAATGAAGTTTTGTCTAGAAAAAAAAATCAAAATAAAATGCAGAGAAAAAAAAAGTAGAAAATGAATGAAATGTTCCAAGCTCGCCAAAATCCTCTGCTTATATACAAGTGATAAATGAACAGTTGCAATGAGTTTGAGAGATGTGAATGGCTTACCAGTAGTTATATACAAGTGCCGCCTGCGACCCGGTACAACGGTCCACAGGCCGTGCTAGGCCCGACACGATTGTGCAGGGCCTGGGGTTTTAGGTCCACAGGCAAGGCCGGCATGGTACGACCTATATATATTATTTATATATTTATATAATATTATATGAATTATAATTATATATTATTATATAATATATAATATATTAATAAAATAAATATTTTTTTTAATTTTATTATACTAATTTATTTAATTATTGCATATATAATCAATTGTATACATCAAAATTCATATAAAATTAAAATTTTAAGTTTTTTATCAAAATTTTTAAATAAATAGCTTTGGCTCGACGCACGGCCTAACTCGACAAGTTATCCCAGGGGAGGGCGACACGACCCATTTTACACCTCTACCAGCATGAACTGCGACTTCAAGAAACAACAATATCACGTTAGTCTTGAACTCCTTGTACTCAATCCGAATTTCACCGATATATTAGTAGAACCTCTGTCTTCCATGACTTAAGGCAACAACACCGATACTGTTCACATCACCATAAGAATCGATGATGCACTCTAATATCGAAAGCAATGTTCTCTAATGATTGAAGTAATACGAAGAAATGTAGTTCTTGGCACATAGAGAGAGTGAGAGAGAGAGAATCGTGGAAAATAGGAGTAAAGGTCTTTCCAAATAAAAAAGAAAGTAGCTTATGGGATACCCGTTGGATGCCCATGACCCAACCCATTAAAAATAATTTTATTGGGTTGACCCACCCGCTAAAGACTCATGGGTGGGTTGGGCGGGTTCAGCGGGTTGAGTTGTAAATTGCCACCCCTGCTCATACATGGCCTAGATATAGGTGATGATATCCTAGGGCATATACATCCATTGATACAAATGAATTGGAACAAAACAAAGCTGAGATCCATGATTAAAAGGATTGATTTTAAACCAAAAGAAAAAATTATTGAAGGTCAACCTTTTAATTATTTGTTGGGAGAATAGAAATTAATACATATTGCTACGCCATTATATAGCTCAATACATAATTTGTGGCTAATATTTAGTCCTTGCACTTTTGATTTGTTTAAACAATAGGCTTGGAATGAAGTACATAAGTTTATACTGCACTATTAAAAATTAGATTTTCATATATATATATATAGATGAAGACAAATTTGATCAAATTTCACACCTTAAGTTTTTTTTTTCTTGATATTGAGTTTCATGTATTCAAGAACCTTAAATTTGTATTTATTCATTTTATTATATAATCTTTTATTAGAATTTCTTGTGTTGTATTCAACACAAGAAAAAAAAAGCTTCAAAAAAAGTAATAAAGAAATTTCAGCATTTAGCCATCAACCATATATTAGCAATTTTAGCTACAGCAGTTAAAAACAGTAGCTATAGATTCATGTTTTCTTCCAATAGCCTGCTTAAACCGTAAGTACGGGTTTTTGTTTTAGCTACGGGCAACATAAATCTGTAGCTATAGATATATATTTTTTAGTTAAAGTCAAAGTAAACCGTAGCTATAGATTCATATTTCTAGTTATGGACATTTCAAAATCATAGCTATAGATTTAAATTCTGTAATTACGAACATCGCAAAATCTTAGCTATAGATTTAAATTCTGTAGCTACGAACATCGCAAAATCTTAGATATAGATTTAAATTCTGTAGTTATGGACACCGCAAATCTGTAGCTATAGAGTGACATTCAATTATGATTATAAAACAAACGGTAGTTATAGAGTCAAATTTGTAGTTAGGAATAACTTAAGAATCGTAGCTAAAACTATACATGAATTATTGAATCAAGCTTTCGCCACAGGCATAGACCATAGTTATAGATTAATTTTAGCTATGGATTCTATTACCCATAGCTATAGCTACGGAAAACCGTAGCCATAAGTCTATAGTGTTGGTATGGTTAAAAGCGATGACATTAAGAGAAATGAAAGATTTTCCATGTAACTTAATTGCTGATTTTACTTTCTGCTTTCACTTTGAGTAGAAATGGGAAACAGTCTATATATTATTTTGTCCACATAAAGGAGTGCAAAAAGGCCAATTGTATTGGGGAAATATGCTCCTATACCTGTTTGAATAAAAGTAATAAACCTAGGTGTATAAAAAAGAGAAAATGAATGATGAAGTAAGGGGAGGAGAGGGTTGTTTTTCTTTTAAATGAAAGGGATAGTAGAGCTGTATTTTTTCCGGTTCATAAGATAAGTATCAACACCTGGTTTTTGCTTAGTCCATCACCTGAACCTTCAATTTGCCTCAAACACCCGATCAAACCCATCTGATCTCTCTAAAACACCCAAAAACCCAGAAAGCCAACTTTCTACACCAAAGCCCTCAAATCCACCATTAAACTTGCCTGATACTTATTTGATGGCCCCGATCGACCCCCACTTACACCTCAACCATTAGATCAAACATAACCATCAGACTCAAGACCTCCTAAAACACCTATCCATAAAATATCAGCTCAAGATTCCTCCGTTTACCCCTTCATCAAGTGAAGAATTTATTTCGACGTCTCTCGTTAGCTTGAACACTCAAAACCTAGTTTCCCTTGATCTTAACACACACAAACCAATCAGACCACACCATTAAACTCTAGATACATCAAAATACCTGACGATAAAGTTTCAACCCCATATTCCCCAATTTGCCCTTGCATCAAACCAAGATTTTATTTCGAAACATTCCATTGACCCAAATTCCTATGATATTGACCCTATAAGACTAACTAGACCTCACCATCATATCCCAAACACCTCCAAATACTCACCTATAAAATTTCAGCCCAAAGAACCTTTGTTTACCCCTAAATTTTGCCCAGATTCCGTTACAAAACTCTAAATTGACCGGATTTCAAATCCTTCCGATTTAATCCAATTTGGCCCAATATAACCTTACCAATCACCTCGGATTGTCCAAAAACCCTACATTGTAAAATTTCAACCAAAACAACCTTTGTTTTCCCTTCGATCACACATAAATTCCAATCCGAAGCTCTAGATTGATCGGATTCCAAATCTGCCCGAACTAGGCCTTGTTAGTCCAATCTGACCCTACCAGTCAATCCAGAATGCTAAAAAACCCTACCTTGACAAATTTCAGTCAAAAGTATCACAATTTACTCACTCTTCCAAAAAGATTCTGTTTTGGCCAATCTCACCGGTCCACACGTACAAAAACCCTTATTTGTGGTCAGACCCACCTTGACCCACTAATAGTTGACCAAAAACCCCCTTAACCCGATTTAACCACCCTTACACCCGGTCTGACCCCATTCTAAACCAGTTTAGACCCATATTCATTAAAAATATAAAATACCCCATAATTCTTCAATAATTTACAAAATACTCCTGGCGTCATAGCTGATAAGGTAAAATTTTTGGGTCTTATTATCAATAAAAATAATATTTTTAAAATAATTTATAGAATAAGGTAATTTAAAAAATATATACCAAAAAAGGGTAAATACAATGTTCATCTTCTTCTTCTTTTTGACCACCAAATATATCTACTCACTGGCCTTTATCTTTCCCTTTCCTCTTCCTCTTCCCCCCCCCCCCCTCCTCCTCCTCCTTCTTCTTCCTCATCCTCTTCTTTCTTCTTCTTTTTCTTCTTCTTCTTCTTCTTATGAGTTTGGAACTGATGAAGGGGTGATTTGGCACAACCTAGCAGGAAGGGGGCACGTAGGCGCGATCTGATTGAAGGATGACAACTCAGCCAGGCAAGCCCAGATCACAACATTCACAGTTCGGTTATCCAGCCACCTCGTCCCAAAACCTGCCTCGGCATAGAGGCACCTCATCATCCAACCCATTCCGGGATTAAAGAATCAAAGTTCCAGCTCGGAGCTAACGAGTTGAAGCGTCGTATAACCAACTCCGAAGGCCTCCCCAAAAGATCCCGAATCTCTTGGGGTCACGATGTGCCAATAGATCCCGAATCTCCCGAGATCACGATAAAAACTCATCCTAGTTCCGTCAAAATCCGAACCCTTGGTAACAATCACAGCCCACAACATACAGAACTTCTTCTGGAAAAATATAGTATGTCGCTTCGGACTACCCTAGGTGTTGATATCCGACAACGGGAAACAGTTCGAAGATATTAAGTTTCAAAATAGGTGCTTCCGAAATTGGGATCCAACAGAATTTTACCTCGGTGGCACACCCCCAAGCGAATGGGCAAGCAAAGGTCACTAACATAGCGATACTTCGCAGATTGAAAGCTCGCTTAGCTCGAGCCAAGGGGTTGTGGGTGGACGAACTACCCAGTATCCTTTGGGCCTACCAAACTACCATTAAGACCACCACAGGTGAAACCCCTTTCAACCTCACGTATGGCACAGAAGCGGTGATCCCGACAGAAATCGAGGTGCCTACACTACGGTTAGAGGTTTACAATAAGGAGATGAACGATGACGAGCTCCGTACCAACCTAGACCTGATAGAACAGGTACGAGACCTGACTTACATTCGAACCGCAGCTTACCAACAAAGAGTAGCTCGGTACTATAACGCCTGGGTCAAAAAATGGCACTTTCGCGTCGGCGACTTGGTTCTTCGGAAGGTTATGGTATCCGAGCCCGGCATTGGCAAGCTCAAACCGAATTGGGAAGAACCGTACCGAGTAAAATGGGTATTTGGGGAAGGCACGTATGAGCTTGAAACTTTAGATGGGAAGCAGGTACCGCGAGCATGGAATGTAGATAACCTAAGAAGGTACTACTCATGAACTTGCAACTCGAAGGCGAAATTTCCTCAAGTGCATGTGACCACCGAACTGATCGAAAAAGATGACAGACTGGAGAGAGGACTACGAGTCACTCCCAGAAGCTTACAGGCTACGACGCCGAGCTGACAGAAGACCTCAGCACGGCGACAAGTCCTAGTCGCCTCCTCAGCATGGGCAAATAAGTCCTAATCACCCCCTCGGCATAGGCAGATCAGTCCTTGTCGCCTCCTCGGCATAGGCAGATAAGTCCTAGTCGCCTCCTCGACATAGGCAGGCAAGTCCTAGTCGCCCCCTCGGCATAGGCAAACAAGTCCTACTCGTCTCCTCGGTATAGATAGACAAGTCCTAGTCGCCTCCTTGGCATAGGCAGACAAGTTTGAGTCGCTTCTTCGGCATAAGTGGATGAGTCTTAGTCGTCTATGAGGTATAGACAACTTGGGTGCAAACCCTACGGTGCCTAATTCACCTCGGCGTACAGCAACAATAAGGTTGATCTTACATGGAGCCGAGCTCGTTAGCTCGGCATTTAGGGATAACCAACACTTAGGCAAATAAGAGACCTAGGCATAGACAGGTCGGGTATGTACCCTATAGTGTTCAATCATCCTGGCATGCAACGACAATTAGATCATTCCTTGTAGTGTCGAGCTCACCAGTTCGGCAGCAACCTATACTTAGGAAAAGTTCACTCCTATTTGGTTTAACTTTCCAGTTCGAGAGTAATCTACACTAAGAAAAATTTTTGCACATGAAGATTGCCAAAACACTTATATTTAATTAATGAAGAACTTTGAGTACAAAAAACAACTACTATAACCGAGCTCGGAGGCCTGGGATGTACATTGCACATAAAGAGGTCCAAGAAAAGAGGCAACGTTATACATCCGAACTGCCAGGTAGGTCGGTTTCCTTTCGATCCTCCTCCGCATCCTCTCGGTCTGCCTCTCCTGACGGCCCCGCCTCAAGGACTTCATCATCGCTTTCCTCTATGGAGGAGTCGGGTTCTTCATTAGCCGCCTTCGCCATTTTAGGAGTTACATCCGACATGGAAACAACTCCGAAGTCGAGCTCGGGAAACTTCTGCTGCATCACCCACTTGCAAAGTTTGAAACCGAACCGATATGAGCTTGATCCGTACTTAACCTGGAGATTGTGAAACTCTAGAGACTCCTTGAAATCTTTGATGGTGTACTCTCTCTCCTGAGCCCGCACCTCCTGGATGGTGGTCTCAAATATCTCGGTGCGCTCCTTGATCATCGCCTTGAGGTTCCGTCAGTACGATGATCAGCTCCTGCTGGCTCCGAGCACCCTTCTTAGCTCGAAAGACATCACCCCGAGCTAAGTCCAGCTCGTGGTAAAGCTTCTGAGCGTTCTCTCCTCGGCTTCCCTGGCTCGCTTCAAGCAGATCTCAGACTGATAGACAAGTGAATGAATGGCAGAGTTCACCTGGCGAAAAGAAAGTAGATGTAAGTACCATTAACAGAAGAATAAGGAAATAAGACAAAAGGGTGAGCTACTCACCACCATGCACTAACTGGCCGCCTTGCCCCCGAGCTGACTTGTGGGCATGTCATCCCACTCTGCGACTTCGGCAGGAAAAGCAGCGTCTTTACTCTTGAGGAGCCCAAGCCGTGAGTCATTATTCTCTCCTTCGAGAGTTGAGGCTTAGGCACTGAGGCACCCTCGGGTTCACGAGGCAGGGCTCCCTCATCCTGGTCTTCGTCCAGGTCCACGACTGGAGGTTGGGGATAGACCTCCTCCTCCGAGAGCTCGGCCGCGATCAGCTCTGGTGCAACGACCTCGGGTGGGGCGGGAACTGAAGGACCGGCCTCCCGACGAGACTTCTTCGAGGCCTTCCTCTTCTTCCCCCTTTGGATGCTCTTCAAAAGGGTTTTTGCATCGACACCTATCATAGCTGCTGCAAGAGAAAAAAGGAAGAAGTTAGTCACGAACCGAAGTGAGTACAAAATAAGAAAAAGTAATATGAGCACCGAGGTGGAGGCCTACCAGGAGGACTCAACCCAGCTCGTACAAGCTTCTCCTTGGCCAAGAAGTCTTTCATTTCTAGGCCGAGGTCCCTCCAAGAATTAACGACCACCCTGGTCTCAGCATCTAAACTCACCCCGGGGTCCTTGATGGCCACTCGCCAGTGAGTCGAGAATGGCCACCCCTCAGGGTTTCGAACAAAAAAGTACCTCCTCTTCCAAGCCAATACTTTGCTCGGGCTACCGAACAGGATTTTGAACCTAGGGCGGGGGGAAATGTAATAACTTTGTCGAGTATCCCCACGTAGGCAAGCAGAGTTCTTCTTGATCGAGCAGATCGAACTAAAGGTGTCTAAGGAAGGAGGTCGGTTATACTCGTGGAACAAAAAGATTGTGCCAACTATGGTTCGGATGGAGTTCGGGTGTAACTGGTCGATGGTAATGTCAAAAAACTTGATAATCTCTATGATGAAAGGGTGGAGCGGGAAGTGCAACCCAGCTACAAGCTGCTCTCCAAAAACCGCAAGCTCATGGTGACCATGAACCCAAGGGTATTGACCCAAAGGAATATTAAAAGCAAGGGTGTCGAGAAGATGGTAACGGGCTACCAAGGACAATAATCTATCCAAGGTCATCGTGGAAGGGCCAAAGCCATCTGGATCTCGACCCTGGGAAGAAGATGGGACCCCCTCTCTGGAGGTCTGTCCCTCTACTCGAGCTTTAGGTTCCTCTAGCCGAGATGGCCCGACATCGGGTAAAGGTGTTTCTCCTAAGATGTGAAGGGAGGAACTCTCCGGCGAAGAGCTGACCTCGCTGGTGGGAGCCAAGGACTGCACCTCAGCACCCTCGGGCTCACTAGAATCACTAAGTAGCCTATCTATACTAGCTAGACATACTGGAACAGGAAAAGGAAAGGAGACGAACTCATCAAAAGGACGAAAACAACCTCATACACAAAGGAAAGAGTGGCGAGCTGAAAGACTCCAACGCGACCTCAGGAGAGCTCAATCACAAGATTTTTGGCGAAGAAAAGGGGTCCTTCAGCTATTTATAGTTCACTGCATGGCGATCAACGGCTAAGTTTTGTGCGATCCAACAGCTCCCATGAAAACCAGCTACATGATACCCGAGGACGAAATCGGTTGAGCGCGTTCTTTGACGTCTGTGGAATCTATAAACAACGTGACGTTCGCGTGTGCCCGGTATGCAACCTAGGTCATTTTGTGGTTGAGCCAGACAGTTGAACAGGCCTGGCCAATAGTTCGCTCTCCAAATTGACTAGACCTCGCGCCAAATCCACCTAGATCCTCCACAAACTCCTCGCACTGGGTTGGGACCCCTGGCACGAGGAGTGAGGGGCAATTGATGAAGGGTGATTTGGCACGACCTAACAGGAAGGGGACACGTAGGTGCGATTTGATTGAAGGATGACAACTCAGCCAGGCAAGTTCGCAATTCGGGTATCCAGGCACCTCGGCCCAAAACCCACCTTGGTGTAGAGGCACCTCGACATCCAACCCAGCCTAGGACTGAAGAATCAAAGTTCTAGCTCGGAGCTAACGAGCTGAAGTGTCGTATAACCAACTCTGAAGGCCTCCCCAACAAATCCCGAATCTCTTCGGGTCACGATGAGCCAATAGATCCTGAATCTCCTGAGATCACGATAAGAACTCATCCCGGTTTTGCTTGAATCGAGGGTAAATGATAAGCCTCATCCACATACTACTCTCCTTCGAAAACGGAACCAACCTTATCTCTATAGCCCGGAGAACCTGAGGCTCTTTCGTAAAGCCCAGGCTACTCTAGTATATAAAGACTTGAAATCTCAAGGCAAGGGTACGTGTGATTATTCTACTCTCTAGCACTCAAGCTTTCAAGCATTCAACTCGCATTCATAGTATAATTACTGACTTAAGCATCGGAGCGACATCGTCAAGTTAACTACCCTAGGTTCTCTGATACATTGTTTTGCAAATCGATCTAGCTCGTCGTCCATCTGAAATTCGAATCACCCTCCACCTTGGAATAGCCCGACCACGCACCATAAAAAACAGAGCAAACGAAAGAGCTTCGTCCTCCCCTCTTAGTCATCCCCTCCGTCTTCTTCTTTTCTTCTTCTTCGAAAGAGCAAGTGAGATGCCCCAGCACCACCACTACTCAATAATCAGTACTCGAAGTTGATAATCAGAGTTTAGTCATATTCTAGACGACGGAAATAACAAGCCAATAAGGTTAAGTTATACTAAGAACTCGCATTTTTTTTGAAAAACTAAGAACTCGCAATTAAATGCTCTAAGAAAAATAATAATAAATAAAAAGCAAAGATAAAACACAAAACAACCAAATCAAATTTCACGAAAGTCAGGGCTCAGGAGGGTGGGGTTGAGGGGTAAAGATAAAAGCAGTGAACTGACCGGACTCTCTTCGAATTTGAATGTAGGACTCTGGAGATGGTAAAACAATTCCTTGGAAAACGAAATGAAGCTAACCCAACGAAGCTAATCGAAAGAATCCATCGAAAGAAAGTGATGGTTAATCGGTGCAAATGTGAACACCAATGGCGATGAGGAAGATGGTGATGAGACCGAAATAGATGATGGCATGCACCCGAATGGATACACCACTTGTTTGCATGTTCCTGAACTCTACTATTTTATTCCTTCTCGGCAGCTGAAACAACAACCCCGGCGTCAACAGTACGAACAACACCACTGGACCCCAACCCGCCATTCTCTCTCTCTCTCTAATATCTCTCTTCTTCGTACAAGCAATAGAGAACTACAGCTAACGATCAAAAATAAAGACAACGAAATGGATGGACAAAGCAGACAAGAAGAACAGATTACAAAAAAGGGAGGGGAGAAAATCTCCTATCCGGTCGGGATCGGATAACACGGGGAACAAAAATCCTCTTCTTTTGATCGAAAATGAAGTTCTTTTATGGCTATCGAAAGGAGGAAAAGGAGGAAAGAGAAATAGACCCGAGGTGGGGAGATTTATTCGATGGTCCTTCGACAGAGAACCAGAGCGGTGGCAGTTCTCAGCTAGCTAACCTTCTCCAGCTCCGGCGTATATTTTTCCCTCTCCGAACTGTTCATCTTCTTCCCGAAGCGGCGAATCCAGCGGCGGCCAATTTCCTCTCCCTTCACCGGATTCCTCTTCCTCTCTCTTCTTCTCTCTATCTCTCTTCTTCTTCTTCTTCTTCTTCTTCTTCTTCTTCTTCTTCTTCTTCTTCTTCTAATCCTAAAGAGCCGAATTCGGAAAGACTACTGTTCATCGTCTTCAACCTCTAGACAAAGAACGGTGGCGGCAACCCAATTTCCTCCAACTCTTCCTCTCATTCTGGCCTCTCTCATCTTCTCGTTCTCAGTTATCTCAGTGTCTTCCCCATTCGTTCCCTAATCCATCTCCCCTGATCCCTCAGTTCTTGTGGCTTAGGATTGCCAACAAGCATCTATCGCTGGAGCTCTGTTTTCTGGCCGACCGATTAGAACGGATAGAGCCTTCGGTGTTGGAGCACACGACCTGAAGGGAATAAAACCTCCTTGTTGCGGCATCCCATATCCTGCTAGAACCTCACAAAGCCACTCTCGTGCCGCTCCATTGATCGCTTTCATAGTTCGGGGAACGAAATCAGGAACACAAATATCCTGGTCCTTTCCTCCTCTGTTGCAGCATTTCTTCGCAGGCCAAATCTTAACGGGGTAAGATCCATTTAGTTAAGCTTTTTGGTTGTCTTCTTTTCTCATTTCATTGCTGATATTGCTGATAATCATGCTACTCATTTCATTATATTGTTTATCGATCATCTGAAGCTAAATTCCTAGTTGGTGTTTAGAACTATTATTTCATCCTTGTGGAGCAAATGTGCTGGGATTGATTTAGCTCCATGATTTTGGACATATTGGTTATTTTGTCGCTTGAGATGAGGAAGACCACCCGGTCTGTGGAAAGTCTAGTTCTCATAGCTAGTAACAAAAAAATTAAATAAAAATAATAAAGATAAAAAATAAAAAAAGAAGAAGAGAGAGAAAGTAGGTCATGATAACCTGACATAGATGGTATAGCCAAATCGATCTTCCCCTTTGCAGAATTAGCGTGAGAATAGAGTTGGCTGGAGAAAATAAATCAACTTAACCATAAAAAAAAAAAAAAATTAATAAAACAAAAATAATAACAAATAAAAACTAAGTTTTGTGGAACGGGGAAATTGGCTCAGTAGGCTTGACCGTACCTAGGTGATGGAAGGAACAATCTACTAAGAAAACAATAAAAACTGAAGTAAAAGAAATAATACAAAAAAGAAGAAAAATATATAATAGATTAAAAAAAGAAAAAAAAAGTGATATGAAATAAAAAAATAATAATTCCATAAAATCAAAAAGGGTTCCAAAAGAAAATAACATAAACAATTGGTAAAATTCAACAAAAAAAGAGAAGAAAGAAGATGGAGAAAATAAAAATAAATAAATAAACAAACAAAAAATAAAAATAAATAATAAAAATAATAAATATAATTGGGAGTGGAATTTCTTTTGTTGGTTGGTTCTCAGCTTGTTGCTTTCTCTTTGATTCATTGTATATGTATAATTATGCTTGTTTGGAACTCCATGTGGGCCTCACTTATTGGACCCAGGAGAGGGGTGCCTAACCCCTTCCTTCTCCCTTTCCGAGTCTTACCCAGATTGGTGTAGCTAGGGCTTTGGAGTCACTATTAAACTAAAATGCTTTTCGATGTACACCTTGGAGGTCCCATCGCCTTCATTTCCTAATCTAATGGGTGGCAACTCCAAATCCAGCCCGAGTGAGCCGTTTTCCGATGCTCACAATAAGGCTCTATGATACTGATTGATACTAATTAGAAAGAATAATGTAGCCCTGGGAACTAACTTGAATGAGCAATTTACATCGAAGCCACCAAAGTCTTTGCTTCTTAATTAAAAACCTAAGACTCCATGGCACTTCTGATCCTGACTTCATCCAATTTATGACCACTTCGCAATCTCCTTCAACTTGTAGCTCAATCCAGCTATTTGCTAAAGCAAGCTTTAATCCCTACATGAGATTTAGGCTCAGTTTGGAAGGAGTACGAATACAAACATGTAGAATGCAAAATCTTCTAATTTGTATTATTTTGTATGTATTTGTATTTGTACTCCTTCCAAACTGAGCAGTAGGATCAGTTTGGAGAGAGTACAAATGCAAATATGTACAACGCAAATACATATAAAACATACAAAATTTTAGGTTTTGCACTTTACATATTTGCATTGTACTCCTTAGCCTTAACAATTCAACCAAAGGTGATGTACCAGAACTTGCTGAACCTGACAAGCTTAATAAAATGTTTCCTGTATCATCTCCAATAGCACCACCAGTCCTAGACAATCATGGATTACCCAAATAACAGCCATCAAAGTTTAGTTTCTTTTCTCCTAGTTGTGGTGCAGCCTGTAGTGTCATGGACCTCATGGTGTCCATCTAATCAATCATGCATTGTTCCATTCTCATAGAAGTAGAATTTAACAAAATTAAATATTGACTTCCATTTTATTTTTTTTCTCCTTAGTTTGTACTTGGACTGTAAGAGGAAAATGAGTAGCATCTGGGATTCACGGAAGAAGCCAAAGAAATGCAAGAAGATGTAAACCAATATCATATATACCTCAAACTCTTACCTAAATAACCCTAATAGCGATTTGTTGGCCTCAATAATGAATTGTGAGCAAAGAACCACTAGATCTCAAAACAAGCCCAGAATGCAAAAAGTAGCCAAGATAATGCCAGATGTCAAAGACAGCAATAGAATCTATGATCCCATGGTTGTTTCTATTGGTCCTTATCATCATGGAAAACCTGAGTCGGAGCAAGTGGAGAAGCTTAAGAAAAGAGTATAGCACCAAAGTTAGTTTCTTGCAGCAACAAGAAAATTGAATTCTTGTACAGTGAAGTTGCAAAGGTAGCACCAAGAGAGGGTTCAGTTGAAAAGCTTGAGGATGAAACATTCATGAGTATAATGTTCTTGGATGGTTGTTTTGTTGTCTACCTCATTTACTGTTTTGTGAATGACAATCTCAAGGAATTATAAATAAATAATAATGCAATAGTTTCTATAGGAAGGGACTTGTTCTTAATGGAGAACCAACTACCATTTTTAGTCCTTAAAGCTCTCATGAGTGCAATATTCCCTCAAACTGAGTGGAAGAGAATGGTGGAGGAATTCATCAAGAAAGTTAATGGTATAGTCTCTCAGGTTGA
The DNA here is from genome assembly GCF_000365185.1 of Nelumbo nucifera. The sequence goes on along the minus strand of NW_010729094.1, from coordinate 3,504,471 downwards.
TGAATTCAACATAGGTTGCTGCCCTGAGTCTCAGAATGAAGAAATGCCCAAAGCCTTTATCTCTTCGATTTTATTGGAAAATAATAAAGAAGGCAAAATGAAACTTATCGATAATCACTTTCCAAACTGAGAACTTGTAGAATTTAGTGTTGTAGAACTGTAAACCTAAGAAATTGCAGAGAGAAGGAGGCTGAGTTGTGCCACTTGGTCACTCTCCTTAAAACCGCATTTGCACCCTATGGTGTAGTTGAGAAAATCGACACTTGGTAGAGAGAATAAACTATATTGTGTGCATTGATGTGTCTTTCTGGGTCGATCCACACTCCTTTTATAGAGTGTTCTCAGCCACTTGAATGAACACAAAAGTGTCATTTCAGAGAGATGTCTCTTCAAAAGTGTACATACTCATACCCGTACCCATACCCATGCCCCGTCCCGTCCCGCCTCGATACACACGTGTGAAAAGCACCCCCAACCCCCCTCACATGCATATAAACATCTATAGTGCTTTCCTCCTATGGGTCCCAAGCTCCCAAAACTTCTTTCTTTTCTTCAAGAGCCTTGCAAAAGGAAATTTAGTTTGCTAAAGTGGGCTTACAGAAGGAGCTTTGGCTTTCTCCATTGGACCCTAAAGAGGATATATTTCAAGGTCAATATTCTTGTGGCACTCCTATGGTTGCTCTTCATATCTCTATTTCAGTTTCAACGACAACGAAGGTGAAATAAACTTTGGTATTCTTTCCCTTCAAGAAAGGAGCTTAAAGCAGAGGGAAACAATTTCAAAATGAGAGAATCCTTTAGTTTCAGGAGTGTCCATTTCCAACCTGGCCTCATCTATGGAAATATCTTGCTTACCCCATTAGTCATTGATAGCTCAACTTAGACTAGGATTCTGAACTTGATAGTCTATGAGTGATGTTGTTGTGATCTTCATGGTTTCACCTATACATCTGTTTCCTGGATTCTCTCATTAATCATCATGATGATGTAAAGGAACTAAGAGCAAAGGACATACTCTTCAATAATCTTCGAAGTGATGAAGAAGCAGTCAATCTCATTAACTAGATGGGGAGGGGCTTGGCTGAACTTTAAATTATTATTAATTTTAATATTATGTTATTTTTTTTTGTAATTTACTTCATAATTTTGTTATTTTAACTATTCAAGATATAGTTATGTTAAATATTTTGTTATTTAAAATATTTAGTTATTTAAATATTTAAATAGTAAATAAGGTATTGAAAAATATCATCATTTGAATTTAAGATATTTAGTTATTGAAATATTTAAATAATATTTTACTTTTTTAATGTTAAATTTCTATTATTTGAATAACATTTAATTTGAATAATCTGAAAAATTATAATTTATATTGTTAGTACATAATTTCATGATGAATTTTGTAAAAATATAAAACTATTAATAATATGAATATTATTAAATCTATTATAATTATTTTTTGTGTTTTTAATAATTATTTTAAAGTTTATACTATTAGTACATAATTTCATTATTAATTTTGTAAAAATATTAAATTATTATTAATTTGAATATTATGTTATGATTTTTTTATATTAAGATTTTATTTTATTTTATTGCATAATTTCTTTATTTTAACTATTTAAAATATAGTTATGTTAAATATTTAGTACTCATTATTTGAATTTAAGATATTTAGTTATTGAAATATTTAAATAATTAAATATTTTTCTATGTAATTGGTTAGCTATTTTTAGTATTTTATTATTTAAGATATTTAGTTATTGAAATATTGAAATAATATTTTACTTTTTAATGTTAAATTTCTATTATTTGAATAACATTTAATTTGAATAATTTGGAAAATCATAATTTATATTGTTATTAGATAATTTCGTAATGAATTTTGTAGAAATATAAAAGTGTTAGTAATATGAATATTATTAAATATATTATAATTATTTTTTGTGTTTTTAATAATTATTTTAAAGTTTATATACTATTATTACATAATTTCATTATTAATTTTGTAAAAATATTAAATTATTATTAATTTGAATATTATGTTATAATTTTTTTTATTGCTTAATTTTGTTGTTTTAACTATTTAAAATATATTTATGTTAAATATTTCGTTATTTAAAATACTTAGTTATTGAAATATTTAAATAATATATAAAATATTTAAATATACTCATTATTTGAATTTAAGATATTTAGTTATTAAAATATTTAAATAATTAAATATTTTTCTATGTAATTTTTTAGCTATTTTTAGTATTTTATTATTTAAGAGCATCTCATTGGTTCTTCAAAAAAATGACATTGTATAAAAAAACAAAAAATTCAATATCATGTGGGCCATGGAATAAAAAAAAAAAGAAACAATTTCTTGAACAAAGTATATCAATATCATGTGGGCCATGGGCTGTAATGACTAATGGCTCAATTCTTCGTGCCATGACATACCAGCACGTGGACCTCAAAACACCAGTTGGGCATGCCATAAGGACATGGTCCAATCCAATCTAGTCGAATGTGAGTCTATTATAAATGGACCAGGTTCAATTCAATCCAATGAATATTTTGGACCGGTCCAATTCAATGTTTAGACCGTATGATCTGTTTTCGTTTTGATTTAAATTGGTTTAATCCAACACAATCGAAAATAAATTTATTATGAATGGACAAGTCTAATCCAATCTAATAAATATTTTAGATTAACCGATTGATCCAATCCAATATATCATATTACGTCAAAATTGATTTTGAAGTAGACGGGGTCCAATCCAAACCCGTCCGTTGACACCCTTTCATCAGGCTACGCTACTGGGCGTAGCCGCGTTAAGGGATTTCACCTCGTAGATTACAAAGGTTATCAAATCTTATCACGTGCGCTCCATTGGTCAGAACTCAGAACTCAGAGTCAGAAGCAAACAGACACGTGAGCCCCGACAAAAGAACGAAACAAGTAAAACAAAAGGGGCAGGTATGCCTTAAACATTAAAATCTTGAAATTATGTATTTTTAATTTCTACTACAATAATTCTTGGATTTAAGGAGAGGAAAAAAGATGCAGGTCATGTTGCTTGGATCTAATTGAACTGAACAGCTTTTTTTTTTTTTTTTTTTGAAGGTCTAATTGAACAGCTTTGCATCTTTGGATTTTGCGCTTGAGCAATTAGAAGAATAACTTACCAAAAATTCTCTATAGTAACAGAGGACAGAAGTCTTTAAGACCACTTTTGTCCAAAAAATCTAACCATTCCTTGTTCATAAGAAGAAAAAAAGAAACTAACTAAATTCCAGGCAATATACACTGGTTTTCATACAAGAGAACTTGCCATATACAAAAGCTGTCTGCATCAACCAACATCACTGACCTAGCCAATTAGCCATCCTACTGAAGAAAGAAAAGAATAAGAAATATTGAGAAACGGGTTATAAATTCACCGGTTGGATTAGAAGATACAACAACTGATTGGAAGAAACTAGATTGGTCATTTAGTGCAGTCCCAAGATACCCTGAATTGCGGGGAGAAGAAAAGAAAACCTCAGGCTCAGGAGGGTGATGGCCAATCCTTTCGGATTTCAAAGTTGTAAGTGATGTCCAAATGGCACTTTCCATCATCGTCCATAAACTGAAATATAGAGGAGAAAAATGGGTTTTAAGAAAGCAGCTTATGTATGGAGAATAGTTTATTTGGTTGACAATATTTACCTTGGTTCTTGCAGAATATGTACCCCTAGCAAACATACCAGATGGGGTGGTCTCTTCTTCCAATTCCAAAGTATAAGGCTCATTCTGAGGGCTGTAAGTTCCCAACATTATTCTTGTATTCACCACTGTCATGAATTCATCAATAACAATTTAGAGAAAAGGAAACTCAGAAGAACAAAGAGCTGGAAAATCCATGAAGCAAAAAGAACCAAGAGTGAGAAAAGCAAAGAGGAGAACTAAGAGTGAGAAAATCCATGAAGCAATGAGAGCTTCTACCTCTCAGTCCACTCTTCCACACTGTGTTTCTATATCTGAGCCCAGAGACAATGTTGTTGGAAACGGTGAAGGAGAACTTGAGACTGTAGCGGCTTCCGTCCTTGAGGACAAAAGCATGGCCCTTGGCATTGGGAGTAAATGGAATTGGCAAGACCACTTCCGGCCGGTCCGGCGACCGGATCGTTAGGCTCTGAATCTTTACTTCTGGCTCTGTATTCTCTATTTCTTTTTCAAGAGAAGGATTAATTTCACATGAGTAGAAATAAATTCTAATCTATTATTAATGGAACTTATGAATAAAGGCTAATCAGTGGCACATGATTCTGAATTGGGTTTCTTAGCAAAAAGAAAGAAAAATCAGAAACAAAAAAACAGCACAATTCCTAAATCAATTATTGTTCTATGATCAGATAAAAAGGCACAAAAAGAGGAGCACTAAGTAGCAAAAGTAAAGAGTTGTGTACCTCCAACAGCAGAGAGATCCACACTTCCAAGAAGCTGTTCTTTCCATCTCCTCAGACTCTCATCATCCTAAAATATAAATTATTCAGATTATCACAACCCAATTTGTAAAATCAATGAAATCATATATAGATGCAAGAGAAGGAAAGCAAAACCAGAAAGAAAAAGGAGCACTATGAAGACCTTGTCTTTCTCTAGCTGTTCCTTAAGGGAGAACTGAGGGCCGAGACATAATTCTTTATCGGGTTTCAGTTTACAATCATCGTCGTCGTCATCTCCATCGTCATCAAAATCATCTTCATTCTCCGTAGAATACACAGAAGAACAGCTGAATTTCCTGTTATGTTTCTCAGCTTCAGTATTCTCAGGTGGCTCTTCCTGTTGTTCATCATTATTGCTGGTGGTGCTCTTCTCCTCTTCTTTCTCCATTTGAGAAGGATTGAAGGGAATTCCCTGAGGGCTAGAGAGAACCCCCACAACCGCCGACATTTTCCTAAAAACAAAAGCAAAAGAGCAAAAGACGGTAAAGATGAGAGAGAGAGAGAGAGAGAGAAGAACAAGTCTTTGTTCAAAGTCTTGTGTCCTCAAATTCCGCCTATGTTAGAGGCTGTTTCCTGAATCTGGCGAGTTTTTCTCACTTTCTCTTTCCCTCACAGAGGGGTGATGGATTTTCGTTGCTTTTGAAGGGTGGGAGTTGGGGAGTGTTGCAGTTGGAGGGAATACCTTACCTGAAGGAAAGACCAGTTAGAAGATGACCAAGTTTGGAGTAGGGAAGTGTGGCCAGACTTGGCTGTGTTTGGTTTGAAAAAAATATAAGAGAAACAAAAGTTGAGGGAAATCTTTTAAGAAATTTAATCAAGGAGACGTTTGATAATGGCTGAACTGAATGACATTTATTTATTTTGTTGTTTTTTTTTGAAAGAATGACTTATTGTTTTGTTGTATCCCCTTACCATCACCTCTCCTAAACTTTTTGACACAATTTCAAGTAGACCCCTCTATTAGAATCCTCTAACAAGTATTTATGTATATTATATTTTTATATTATAGAATATAAAATATGTATGTACGTATGTATGTATGTGTTAATCAAGCCAAATCTTTTATTGGTCAATCTCGAACTCGAATAACTAATCGAGTTTACCCCAAGGTTCGAACTCGACTCGAGCTCAATTAGAATCGAACTCAAATCGATCCTAATCGAATTCAAGCCTGAACTATTTGATTAGAGCTCAATTTGATTACAACCTTACTTGGTGGTAATTATATAGGTATTTTTGGACATTTTCATGCCTCTTATTAGAGAGTTTAAACAGAAGGAGTCTTCTTGCAACTATATTGTAAAGTTCAAGGGAGGTGATTGCAATTACCAAACTTTAGGAGAGATTTCAACAATGGTCAAAAACTTCAAGGGAGGTTCTAGCAATTTACCCAATAATTAAATACCAAAATATTAGAGGTAGTGTTTTTAACCCACCGTCTAACCCGATGCTTAGACCTTGAACAATTCATGTTTAAAAACAAATGTTGACTAATGGCTCAGTGTCCCAATAGGTTGAAATAAATAGTGAACCATTAGTCCTACGAATAAGGTCACTGTTATGCCAACTCTTTTTTCTTCATTTATATTTAATTTAATCAATAATTCTTGTTTATTACACTTATTTTTTGAAATATATAATGAAAATATAATAGTAATATTTTTTACATATTTTTATATGTTTTTGTATATTTTATTTAGATGTCACAGGTTGATCCATTTAAACCATTTTGACCTCCTACCTATATTCTCTCATTCGGATAGCCCCATTTCAGATCTTTTGATCAGATCGCCAAAAGTAGAACCGAATTCAAATCACCCCTATCCTATCCGATATATATATATGTATATATGTATGTATTTATTTATAAATATATTATTTATATTGTATTTTTGTAAATTTGTTATATTATTTATTTATTTTTTAAATCACATTAGGTTGAATTAGATCCAAATATCCAATTACCTCATCAGATTCAAATTCAAATCCATATTTTATGAAATTTGATCAGATCGCATTTGAATATACCCTGATTTGAATCCAGTCCGATTCGTTTGCATATTTGCCTACCTAGATGGAAATGTGATTCCATTTCCAAGTTAATTTTTAAAACATTAATAGGAGGGCATAGTAATTGACCCAACTTTAGCCATTATACCCTCGCCAATAAACTTATTCATTAAAATCCAAACCATTCGACCATGACAATAAAAACCATCTTGTGAATTTTGATAAATACCACCTAATTGTTTAACACTTTTGTGATACTTGTTGATATGTTACATGTTTCTCATGTATTATGTCTTTATAGTCTAACCCACCAAAAACATATCAATACCTAAAAAGCTGATAATTAATCAATCAATCAATCATCATCATCGAATTGATAACCAATGAACTGGTATTCATTCAAATTTGGGTTTTTATTAGTTAAACTTCTTCATGTATCACACCCTTCTAGTATCAAAGAAATTATTGAGATGAAGTAGTTTTTCCTAGATGATTGGCCCAAGAAAGCAGGTGAATTCGGTCTAAAGGATTTATGCATTTTTCTTTGAGGTCTAACCCAACGTATATCAAGTTGTGTGATTCAGATTCCTTAGAGAGATGCCCCTTATATGCGATTGATGTTGTTCGATCTAGTTGCTCCCTGCTGGAGGTGATCTGGCTTCTAGGCAGATGACGGACAAAGTTGGATCTGTAAGAGTAGGATCAGAGAACCCGGGGTTGCTAGCCCGGTAAGGTCGCTCCGATGCTTAAGTTAGTATACTTGTTGCGATCAGAAATAGCTTAAGAATGCAGAGAGCTAGAAAGCATAGAAATCACGTGTACCTTGAACCTCCGGGGGTAGAGCCTTTATATAGTCGAGTCCTTATGGGTTTCGTGGATCAGTTCTGGGATGTTCGTCACGATAAGACCCGTTTCCGCGTTAATTGGAAGATAACGCTGCCAACCGATAAGGTTCATCACTTCTGCCCGAATCGATCGGGGAGATAATGCTAGCTGTTACGCGGCGTGATCCCATGAGGCCCGGGATCCGTTGGAGGGGTTTTCGGGACCACCACGTAGTGGCATGTCGGTATCCCTAAGTTGATATCTTTAAGTCTCGAACTGAGTTGAGTGCCGAAGTGCCTTGGCATCGAGGTGTTCTTGTTGCGATCTGCTACCGAGGCGATCTCGTCTCGAGGTGGCCTTGTCCCGAGGTCACTTTAGCTCGGGCTGGTTGGGTACCCGAGCTCGATCTGCTGCAGACTGGTCACGTTAGGCTGAGTTGTCATCTCTTGGTCAGGTTGTGTCCACGTGTCCCCTCCCCGAGCCAGGGGTCCCGACCTGGTGCAGGGAGTTCATGACAAGACAAGTGGATTTGCCTCGAGGTCCGGGCGGCTTGTCGGACGAATTGCTAGTCGGACTTGTTCGGCTATCCGGCTCAACCAGAAATAACCCAGGTCACGTCTGGTTTACACGCGGACGTCACACGATCTATAAACTCCGTGGACGTCAAAAAAACGTGCTAAACCGATTTCAACCTCACGGGTCGTGCAGTCAGTTTTCCTAGGAGCCGTTGGATTGCTTCAATCTCGACCGTTGATTTTCGGACATACCGGCTATAAATAGGGGAACCGAGACTCATTTGCTTCGCCACAAATTCACAAATCTTCGTTCTAAGGTCACGTTCAAGCTTCTTAGCTCGATTTCTCCAGTTCGGTGTCTTCTTTCAGTTCGGTCTTTCTTTGGTGAGTCTTCCCTAGCTCTCCTTTTTTGATTTGTCTTTTCTTCGCAATGTCTAGTTATAGTTTCAATAGTCTCTTAAATGAGAACGGTGATTCCGTAGGGGCCAAGGTGGGTACCTCGGCTCAGGTCATAGATCGCCCCACCGAAGAAGTTACTTCGGGTCAAGGAGCGGTCTGCGGTCCTCCCGAGGTGGAACCACCTCGGGAGGCATGAGAAGCCTCTGGTGGTCTGGCGTCCACCTCGCATCGAGGTCGGTAGCCAGATAACTTTGCTCCATCGACGATGACAGCGGACAGGCTCCAGACCTTAGTAGCTCGGTATAGGCTTCCAAGGACCCTGTATATAGCCTTCCCTTAGGTAATTTTCCCTGGGAGCACGGTCACGATGAGATCATGATCTTCGAGGAACAGCTCACATCTGGCCTTCGTCTCCCACTTCACCCCCTGATCGTAGAGGTCATAAAACTCTTCAATATCACCATAGATCAGTTACATCTGAACTCCATTCGTAACATAGTAGGAACCATCTCGTTCTTCCATGACTATAACCTACCCATTGACCTCGACATCTTCTCTTCCATCATTTCAATAAAAAAAAATTCCTCCTGTGTCTTACCTGAGCACAAGCGGATTTACTACTTATCCCCACGTCCGGGCTACAAGCTCTTATAGGAACTCCCAAACAGGGTCCTGGCCTGGAAAAGGGGCTACTTCTTAGTCCATAACACTGAGGGGTGGCCTTTCCTGACCCACTAAAGGGCGGCCATCCAAGATCACAGTGTTAGGTTGGACTTGAAGACAAGGGAAGCGCTCCAGTCCTGGGCGGAGCTCGGTCTCAAGTTCGCGAACTATGTGACCGAAGACAAGCTCGTGCAAGCCGGTCTGAGTCCTAGTAGGTTGTTACTTTTGTGCTGCCTTTGTTCTATTTTGATGTTGTTTCTGACGTTTTGCTTTTGTTACAACAACCATGAAGCTTCCTATGAACGAGCTCCTCGGAAGGATGAAGGAGAAGAAAAAGCGAGTTGTCAAAAGACCTCGCGTTGAGTCTCCGCAGGCTGCCATCCCTGAGCCCCGAGCTGTCAAAAGACCTCGCGTTGAGTCTCTGCAGGCTGCCGTCCCTGAGCCCAAGCAGCCCTTTACTGCGCAACCTCCAGTGATCGATCTGATCAAGGAGGAACCAAGAAGGGTCTCCCCGCCCCGCACGCCCGAGGAGGCAACATCTTTGGAGCCCGCCCCTGCAGCTGTCACTTCTTTGGGCAGTGAGGGGGCAGTTCGGAGCATCCTAACTCCAAAGTACAGCCTCCTCAAGAGCAAGAGCGCGGTATACGCCGAGGAGGTCACCAACTGGGCCGAGCTGTCGGTCGCTCAGCTCGGAGCTCGAGCGGCTACTCACTGTATGGTGGTAAGTTGTCTTTACTTCTTCAATTTTGTACTTTGAGAACTGTTCTTGTACTAACTGCTATTCTTCTCTTGGTAGGTGAACTCCGTTGTGCACGCTTTGACATACCAGTCCAAACTGCACCTGAAGCGAGCTATTGCAGCTGAGTCCTTGTCTCACGAAGCTCACGCCGAGCTGAATCTGGCCTGTAATGAAATCTGCCAGTTGAAGAACGATGCACGGGGTCAGAAGGAGCTGATATCATTGCTGATGTTTGAGAAGGAGGAGCTCGCGAGGGAGAAAGCGGCACTGAAGCGGGAGGTGGAGAACCTCGAGGCCCACGTCAAGGAGCGAACTGAAATACTCCACCAAGCAGTGGAGGAGGCCAAGGCCAAAGCCGCTGAGGAATACAAGACCTCAGAGAAGTTCTACGGAGAGTTGATCGAGGTGGGGACGGAAGGCTACCGTAAGGGGTTTAAGCTTAGGAGGTGGCTGACCCGACGTGAATTTTCGCAGCTCGATCTAAGCGCCATCACCACTTCAAGGGTCATAGATGAGATGGTTGTCAAAGCTGCCGAAGATCCGGACTCCGAGGCGGAAAGTGACAGCAAGCTATTCATCGACATCAAAGAGACCGATGCTGACAAGAGGGTGAACCTTCCTGCTGAAGCCTCGGGCAAGGGCGAAGAGCGCCCAGACAATAGACCTTCGTATTGTGTATCCCAGGCTTGCGAGCGCGGTTTATAGTAGAAATCTCCTTTTTTTTTGTAACGAACTCTTCATATTAATGAAATACACTTGTCTTTTTGTCAAATGTTCCAAGTGCAAATAACTCCCTAACTAGCGAACTAACCAAATAGGTATAGGTTACCCTGAACCGTCGAGCTACCGAGCTGGACTGCCAGTAGGGGTAACTTCGCATGATATACGCCGAGATGCATGGACATTGTAGGTCATATACCTGACTTGTCAACGCGCGGGCTACTTGGTAATGTTAGTTGTCCCTTTGCAGGAGTTCAACTTTTTCATTATATGACGAAATGGGCTAGACATCGTAGGGTTTATATCCGAGTTGTTTATACCTTAGGCATGAGGAGATGAGTTGCCTATGCCAAAGAGGCGATTAGGTCTTGTCTGCCCATGTCGAGGAGGCGACTGGGACTTGTATGCCCATGCCAAGGAGGCGACTGGGTCTTATGTGGTGTCGAGGTCTTTTGTCAGCTCGGTACCTTAGCCCTTAGGCTTTGGGAGCGACTCGTAGTCCACTCTCCTTACCCTTGGTTTTGCCCATGCCGAAGAGGCAACTGGGTCTTATGTGCCCTTGCCGAGGAGGCGGCTGGGACTTATCGTAGTGCCGAGGTCTTTTATCAGCTCAGCACTTTAGTCCTTGGACTTCTGGTAGTGACTCATAGTCCTCTCTCCAGTTCGGCGATCATAGGTAGTATCGTCTCAAGTTGCCGCTGTTCCACGCTCGAGGTACTTGTTTTCCTTCCAAGGTCTCAAGCTCGTACGTCCCTTCCCCGACTACCCATCTTACTCGGTACGGACCTTCCTAGTTCGGTCCGAGCTTACCGACACCGGGCTCAGGTACCATAACTTTCCTAAGAACTAGGTCACCGAAATGGAAGTGCCATTTCTTGACCCGGGCGTTATAGTACCGAGCCACCCTTTGCTGGTAGGCTGCAATCCGAATGTATGTCAGGTCCCATACTTCTTCCACCAGATTGAGGTTGGTACGGAGCTCATCGTCGTTTGTTTCCTCGTTGTAGGCTTCCAATCATAGCGTAGGCACCTCGATCTCTGCTAGGATCACCGCTTTCGTGCCGTAGGTGAGGTTGAAGGGGGTCTCACCTGTGGCGGTCTTAACGGTAGTTCAGTAGGCCCATAACACACTGGGCAGCTCGTCTACCCACAGTCCTTTACCTCGGGCTAAGCCAGCCTTTAGTCCACGGAGTATGGCTCTGTTCGTGACCTCTGCCTGCCCGTTTGCCTGAGGGTGTGCCACCGAGGTGAAGTTCTGTTGTATCCCCATCTCAGCACACCAATTCTGGAACTTGATGTCCTCGAACTGCTTTCCGTTGTCGGAGATAAGTACCCGAGGTAACCCGAAGCGACATACTATATTCCTCTAAAAGAAATTTTGTATGTTGCGGGTCGTGATCGTTGTTAGGGGTTCCTCCTCCACCCACTTCGTGAAGTAATCCACTGCTACCACCAGAAATCTCCTCTGTCCTGCCGCTAGCGGGAAAGGGCCAAGAATGCCGATTCCCCACTATGCAAAGGGCCACAGGCTGGTGAGATATTTGAGGTCGGTGGTGGTTGTTGGCTTGCCTCTGACACTTACCGCCACACCTCTTGACAAGCTCGAGTGCGTCTACCTTCATTGTGGGACAATAGTACCCCTGTCGCAGCGCTTTCTGAGCAAGAGCCCTGCCCCCTAAGTGTCCGCCATACAAGCCTTCATGAGTGTCGCAGAGAACAAGCTCGGCCTCTGAGGGTCGCAAGCAGCGCAAGTAGGGGAGTGTGAAAGATCTCCAATGCAGCTGTCCGTCTATAATGACGTACTTCGTTAACGTCGCTCTACCCTTCGGGCTGCATTGCGATCTGTGGGGAGGGTCCCGTGAAACAGATAGCCCGCGAGTGGGTCAATCCAGCTCGGCTCCGCTTGTATTATAGGAGCGACCTCTCCTGCCCCCTCAAGAATGCTAAGCCGAGGCAGGTCCTCTATGTACACGGTCCTCCTTGTGTTACCGCTTGTGCTGGCTAACCGGGACAAGGCGTCAGCCTAAGCGTTCTTGGATCTCGGGATCTGCCTAACGAAATAAGATAGGAAGCCGCGTAGAACTTCCTTGACCTTGGCCAAATAAGTAGCCATGGTGGGGTCGCGGGCTTCGTACTCGCCGGTGACCTGGTTGACTATGAGCTGGGAATCACTACAGATGATGAGGTGTTTAACTTTCACTTCCTTCACTAAGGTGAGCCCGACTATCAATGCTTCATATTCTGCTTCGTTGTTAGACGTTGCGAACCCGAACCGAAGTGCATACTCCAACATCACCCCGCTTGGACCATAAAGAATAATGCCTGCCCTGCTTCCTTGTTGGTTGGACGAGCCATCAACATGGAGGATCCAGGGCTCCTCCTTTCAGGTCGAACTTGCTCGAACCGGGATTGGTGACGCGCTGGTTGATGCTTCCTCCATGTGCCCAAGCTCAGTCAGTTCAAGAACTGCGGTGGAAAAAGTACATTCTGTGACAAAGTCGGCTAAGGCTTGGGCCTTTATTGCCGTCCGAGGTTTATACCGGATGTCGTACTCGCTGAGTTCAATAGCCCATTTCGTCAGTCTACCAGACACCTCGGGCTTGAGTAGGATTTGCCTCAGTGATTTGTTGGGGAGGACGACAACGGTGTGGGCTTGGAAGTAAGGATGAAGCTTCCGAGATGCTATGACTAGTGCGTATGCTAGCTTCTAGATCTTCGGATACCTTGTTTCGGCACCTTGCAAAACCTCGCTGACATAGTAGATAGGTCGATGGACCCAATCTATTTCTTTTATCAGTACTGAGCTGACTACCTCATCACACTTGGAGAGAGGTACAACTTTAAAATATCCCCTTCCTCGGGTTGGGTCAAAATCGGGATTCTAACTAGGTATTTTTTCAGCTCATCAAAGGCGAGCTGGCACTCTGTGGTCCACTCCAAGTCTTTACTTTTCTTAATAGCCTTAAAGAAAGGCAAGCAACGATCTGCCGATTTAGACATGAAGCGGCTCAGAGTGGCTATACGACCGTTCAGTCTCTGAACCTCCTTCAATTTAAGAGGTGGCCTCATATCTAGGATGACCTTTATTTTCTCGGGGTTGGCTTCGAAGCCACGTCGGTTGACTATGTAGCCCAGGAATTTACCCAAGGTGACACCAAAACTTGTTAGGATTTAGTTTCATGTTATAATTACACAAAATTTCAAAGACACTTTGCAAATCCTTCAATAAAAATTTTGAAAACTAGGTCTTTATGACCATATCACCTACATAACATTCAACCTTGTTGCCGATCAACAGCTCAAAAATTCTATTTACAAATCTTTGGAAGGTTACCCCGACATTTTTTAGTCCGAAGGGTATAACCTTGTAACAGTACAGTCCAAGCTCGGTTATGAAGGTTGTTTTTTCCTCGTTGGTAGGGTCCATCCTGATTTGGTTGTATCCTGAGTACGCATCCAAAAAGCTTAGCAACTCGTGCCCTAAGGTCGCGTGCACTAGACGGTCGATCTCAAGGAGTGGGAAACAATCCTTTGGGCGGGCTCGATTCTGGTTGGTAAAATCGACGCACATGCACCATTTACCGTTGGCCTTTTTTACCAGAACTGGGTTAGCTACCCAGCTCGGGTAATGGACCTCCCTGATGAAATCGGCCGCTAAGAGTTTCCCGACCTCCTCATTGACTATCCTCCGGCGCTCTGGGGCGAGGTTGCATTTTTTCTGTATAACGGGCCTGACTAAAGGATCAGTATTTAACTTGTGAGTTAGGATTCTGGAATCTATGCCGGGCATTTCTGCCTCGGACCAGGCAAATACATCTAAATTTTTAATTAAAAAACTTACCAGCTGAGAGCGGAGCGGTTCCTCGACCGAAGCACCGATCTGGAGAGTCTTAGCTAGATCATCTGCTGAGATCGAGATATGGATCGTCTCTTCTGTTGGTGTAGCTCACTCTTCGGCGTACTCCGTAGGTCGCTCGAGCTCGATGTCAGCCACTAGCTTGGCTTTCCCCTTGAGGGCGGCAAGCTGATCGCCTTGCACAACCCCTACTCCATAGTCCATCGGGAACTTCATGGGCAAGTAGTAGGTGGACACTACCGTGCGCAGTGCGTGGGTAATGGGCCGACCTACTATGGCGTTGTACGGGGAGGGAGTCACGACCACCAAGAATGTGTGCTTGAATCTTGCAATGTTGGGTCACGTGCCGACCTCTACGGGTACTAAGACTCGTCCTAGAGGCTTGACCTCTTCGTCACTGAAACCTATAAGGGGAGTATCTGTCGGCTTAAGATCACTTTCTTGGAGCTGAAGCTTGTCGAAGGCGTCCTTGAACATAATGTCGGTCGAACTGCCCGAATCCACTAGGACGCGCTTCACTTCAAAGTCATTCAGTCTCATCTTTATCACCAGGGCATCGTCATGGGGGTACTGGATTCCACGTGCATCATCTTCTGTGAAGTAAATGGGATCTTCGAGCCTGGGTCGCTTCGGTGGATTCTGTTCTTCATGACCTGACTCCCAAGCGGAAGTGGGACTTGGGAGGTCTCGCCTTGGCGGGGAGAGTGATTCTGCTGACAACGGCGGGGTTGATTTTGCTGCGCCGCCGAGTGCCGAGGTGGAACCGGCTGCAGATTCTGCTATAGCGGCGGGAACTGTTGCTGGTAGAAGTGATGGAGAACTTGTTGCTGATAGTGTTGGAACTACTGGACTTGTTGCATTTGGACCTGAATGGTCTGAACGCAGTGTACCAGGTCATCAAGCTGGAATTACCCGACTCCCGAGGAAACCACCGACGGTTCAGCGAAGGTCGCGCCAACTACTGGGGGAGTGGCGCGTTTACCTGTGTAGTCGCTTGAGGCATGGTCAGCGTTGGGGCCCCAACTTCAGTAAGCGGTATGGTGAACTAACCGATAAAGACGGACGAGAACTAAGGCTGCCCCCCGGAGACGTTCGCTTTGTTGTTTTGTCCGGCGTTGCTGGAGGAAGCCATGGATTTGATTATGTTATCGATGGTGGAGAAAGGCCTTTTGTAGCGTTTCTCACAGATGACGCCAAATGATGTTGCGCGATCTAACTGCTCCCTACTGGAGGTGATCTGGCTTCCAAGCGGACAGCGGACAAAGTTGGATCTGCAAGAGTAGGATCAGAGAACCCAGGGTTGCTAGCCCGACGAGGTCGCTCCGATGCTTAAGTTAGTATACTTGTTGTGAGCTGAAATATCTTAAGAATGCAGAGAGCTAGAGAGCAAAGAAATCACGCGTACCTTGAACCTCCGTGGGTGGAGCCTTCATATAGTCGAGTCCTCGCGGGTTTCGCGGATCAGTTCCGGGATCTTCGTCACGATAAGACCCATTTTCGCGTTAGTTGGAAGATAACGCTGCCAACCGATAAGGTTCATTACTTCCGCCCGAATCGGTCAGGGAGATAATGCTAGCTGTTACGCGGCGTGATCCTGTGAGGCCTAGGATCCATTGGAGGGGTTTTTGGGACCACCACATAGTGGCATGTCGGTATCCCTAAGCAGATGTCTTTAAGTCCCGAACTGGGTTGAGTGTCGAAGTGCCTTGGCATCGAGGTGTTCTTGTTGCGATCTGGTACTGAGGCGATCTCGTCTCGAGGTGGCCTTGTCCTGAGATCACTTTAGCTTAGGGTGGTTGGGTACTCGAGCTCGATCTACTGCAGACTGGTTACGTTAGGCTGAATTGTCATCTCTTGGTCAGGTCGTGCCCACATGTCCCCTCTTTACTAGGTCGGGCCAAATCACCCTTCATCAGCGACGTTACCAAATATTTGTTACTCAAGTAGCTAACCCAAGAGGGGGTTAGCAAATATACAAAGAGTGTAAAAATAAGAATCAATACAAAGGATAAAGGTCACCTATCCCTAGCCAACGCCTTTCTTTAGGCAACCTCCTAAGAATTTCAAATCCACGACATAGTTGGATTTCCCAAGTGCCAATCAAACTGCTCACAAATACTAAATAGATTCCTAGGTGTTATTTAAACCTTGTATATAGTGTTCTATCCAAAAACACTCAAATCAATCTAGCTAGACATCCACTAGTTGATCAATCTCAACATTATATAAAATAAACAAATAATAATTGAGGTAATGCCATTGTAAGGCTGATGTGCACAAACAAGATAAACTATTCAGATGCAAGAGGATACACAACAATATATGGGCTATAACACTTTAAGATACTCAAGTTTCTCGGTGAGGATAAGTTAAGCATGTGTGGCTTTTTAGCTTTTCTTGCAAAGATGGAAATCTTTTTACATAGAATCTTTTCACACTCCTTTTCTCTCTTACTTTTGCTCCTTTTTCACATGAACCCTTTTGATTAATTCACTTCTCCACTTTTTTTCCAGCTTAAGCTCATGCATAAATGGCATGAATCACTACTAGACCACTTATGACTGTTATTTAGACATTAAGAGAATCACCTCTATCAATGGGCCCACCACATTATTCATTGATGCTACCTTATGTATTCGGATGTCTCCTTTTCCAATTATTTCTTAAAAAATGTGATACTTTGTCTTGATGTGATTAGATTTTGAGTGGATTCTTGGCTCCTTGGCTTAAATAATATCTCTAGCGTTGTCACATAATAGTGAAATGGGTAATGCATTGGAAGTACAACATTGAGTTCTTGTACAAACTTCATTATCTACACCACTTTCTTGGCATCTTCGCTTATAACAATATATTCACCTTCAAGTCATGTAATCCATTGTAGAACTTTGCTTACTACTTTTCCAATTCATCGAACAAGATCTCAACAAGGAGATGTAAGCAGATATAAACATTCTATCATCTGAATATGATTGGAAATTGGCATCTATATACATAGCAGCCTATAGTAAAATGACATCGAAGACGAGACAATAATCATTTGTTCTTCTTAGGTATTTGAGTATGTTTTTCATAGTAGTCTAGTGTTCTTGTCTGAGTTGGATTGGTATTTACTCATTACATTGACAACTTGCACGATGTTAAGTAGTCGAGTGCATAACATAGCATACACAAAACTCCTTATAATAGATGCATAATGAATCTTTTTTATGTACTTGGTCTCCTTGGGAGACTTAAGTGACATACCCTTGGAGAGATTAACTCCATGTTGGAACGTCACAAATTCATTTTAGAGTCTTGCATGTTGAACCTCTTCATGATCTTATCTATGTAAGTAAATTATGACAGTCCTAAGGTCCACTTTGATCTATCTCTATAGAGTCGAAGTCCTAAGATGTAGAAAGCTTTTCCAAAATCTTTCATAGAGAACTACTGTGAAAGCCATACATTTGCTAAGGATAAAATCTCTATGTCTTTCCAAATGAGAAGGATGTCATCAACGTATAATACTAGAAATGCAACATTGTCTTCCATTGTCTTTTTATAAACACATGGTTTATTCAGATTTTGTTCAAAGTTAAACTATTTCACTATCAAGTCAAACCAAATGTTCCGGGCTTCCATTTCCTAGAAGCTTGCTTCGATCCATAATTGACTTATCTAGCATGCATATCATGTGTTCTTGACATTTAGTAACAGAGCTTTCTAGCTATTTCATATTGACATCTTCGATAAGATCTCCATTCAATAATGACACCTTAACATCCATTTGCCAAATCTTATAATCATAATGTGGCTATTGCCAATAGGGTTTTAATGGACTTCAACATGGGCACAAGCAAGAAGTTTTCCTTATAGTCAGTTCCCCCCATTTGATTATACATCAAGAAAGCCCACCATATTCAGTCAAAGAATAAAACAAGAAGGAATCCCCCCATTGTGTTGCTCAAATTCGAATTGTCAACAAAACCTTTTACCACTCTTGGAGGGTTTGACCAAAGGCCACAAGGGGGTGAGTTTCCCACCTTGTTGTATTTTCTTTTATTGTTATCCCTTTTGTCCTTTTCTTTTCTTGAATCTTGTTAATGTTTGGTTATTTCCCTACCTTTAGCATTAAATTCGCATGTTGTATGATATTATATAATTTTGAAATTGGTTTCATTGTGGTTAACTATAGAAAACATGTTAGAGAATTTGAGTGGTTATTATATGTCTCTACCAAGGTTTAAAATTTTGATATGATACGCTCGATACGGGGCATATCATATCGTATCTATGAAAAACCGATATAGGATATGCATGGAAATCGAACATTTCGTCTTTTTTCATGCATGTCAGACCCGTATCAAAGACGTATCGGGGGTTTATAGGGGCGTATCGACGAAAAAGATATGACAAAAAAATAAAAGAAATTAAAGGGGGGAAAGCAACATTGTTTTCCCCGAAATAACCCTTCTTTCACCCCCAAATGACTCTAAAACTCCAAATTTCATTCCTAGAGTGCTAGATTTGCAAAAGTTTGCAAGAAACAAATGTGAATCGTTAATTTTTTTAAAGAATTTTCAGATTTTAAAAAAAATATGGCAAAAATAGGTAAAATTTTTCAATCTTTTATAATATCTTGTAATTTCTTTCTTGAATGTTTAAATTTATGTTGATCTACATTTCTTACATTCAAAATCACAATTTTTTTTTGTATTATCAGTAGATTTTTGGAAATTTCCTGAAGATATTAGGGGAAAATATAAATTAACAAAAAATTGAAAATGTAAATTTTTCTCTGCCTATGAAGACTAAATATGTTTTAAATCTATGGGCTAATCTATCATATCCATATTGCAATTGAAATTTCTTCTTTAATATATATATTTTTATTTTTTATATTTTTAGATTTTAAAAATAAATAATAATTACTTATATTTTATCATTTGATCACAACAATTGAATATATTATAATTCTGTGGATGATCTTTCATATCCATAGACCAATTGAAATTTCTTCTTTAATAATTATTTTTTTTTTATTTTTATATTTTTCAGAATTATAAAATAAATAATTAATAAATTATGTTTTGTCATTTGATCATGATGATTGAATATATCATAATTCTATGGATGATCTGTCGTATCCATTAGAATCCAACTTAATCCAAGTCCAAGTAGACTTAAGCCCATGCTATCCTAACCTAGAACCAAATGTGGATCAAGACCAAGTGGACTTAGTCTCAACCTCTCCCTTGCCTAAAACCAAACATAGACCAAACTAGGTTCAAGACCAAGTATGTTTAAACCCAAATCCATGCCAACATATAACCAAACCCACTCCAAGGTCCAATAGATGTAAACCTAAACCCATGCCAAGTTAGAACTAGGTCCCAACTAAGGTTATATGAACCAAGGCCCAACTCATTTACACCCAAACCCATGACCCAAGTTAGAATTATCCCCCTTTCCTTGACTACCCTTGTGACCCATAATAATGATCATTGAATATTTAATGTGTGGTATTGCTATCAATTTTTTTGTGAATATAGTTGATTGCTCTTGATTTTATATTTGTGATTTCACTTATTGCGTACTTCCTTCTGCATTTACATCCATTGCATATCATCTTAGAATGATAGAAACTCATGTCCTATAGGTAAGGACCTATACAAGTAAGCCACTATGACCAAAGTATCCTATGGTCGCTTGGAAAGCTTTAGACCAGCCACCAACCTAAAAAGCCCACTTGTTTAGTGGTGGAAGTTTGAAGGCTGCCAACCTCACTGGAGCCTTGTGTCTAGGTGTCACCCCATCATCCTGCATGTCTACCCTAGCTTAAGTTTATAACTACCATATGACATTTCTCTTACATGTGGGTGTTGTTTCTATAAATAGGCTTAAGTCCACTAATTTTTTTTTTTTAAAAAAAGAGAAAAAGCCAAAAAAATAAGAAAAAGAAAAATCATAATAATAAAAATGTGAAAAACAAAAAGATAAGAAGAAATGAAGCAAAAAAAAATGAAATAAAATCTTGAAACAAGGATAAAATATCCTAACATAAAAATTAATAATGATGATAAAAAATCCAAAAAAAAAAGAAAAAAAGATGAGGAAAATAATAAAAGCTTTACACAAGAAAGAAGATCAAGAAAATGTTAAAAGAAAAAAGGGAAAGAGGGAAGAGTAAGAGAAAAAAAGATAAGCCAAAGATGAAAGTTAAGAAAATATGGGGTAATGGGAGGATGTACACGGATAAGAAAATTTGAGAACTTAAATAAATAAATAAACAATATATATATAAATAAAAACAAGAAAGAAGATCAAGAAAATGTTAAAAGAAAAAAAGGGAAAGAGGGAAGAGTAAGAGAAAGGAAATATAAGCCAAAGATGAAAGTTAAGCACATGGATAAGAAAAATTGAGAAAATAAATAAACAATATATAATAATAAAAAAGAGAAAAAAGAAAAATGGGGAAAAGAAAAAAGAATATGAGAAGCAAATAAAAGAAAACACAAGGGAAAGACAAGGCAAAAAAAGAAATCCAAGAGAGAGTCTTTTCATACAAGCCCTCTTTGTTAAATTAAGAATACATATTCATTTTCTCCTTTTCCTTTGCAAATGTTTTACGACCTATAAGAATGCCTTGTGTGTGACATTCAATTCAGGGAAATCATTAAGGAAAAGGGAGATAACATGTGGGCATTGAATGGTACTCTTTATTGGGACAATACAATGAACCTTTCAAAGATCGAGCTAGATTGGCCACTATTAAAGGCTACCTTCCAATTGTGGGACCCCAAGGCCATGGTTTTTAAATTTGGTCTGCATCATCAGATGTGACTGGCATTAAGGCTATTCACGGGTTGGTTTGGTTTGGTTATACAGTATTTTGGCAATTGAATCGAACATTTCTGGTTGGCTATTGTGCCAACCGAAGCCGACCGACAAATAGCATAAACCGATTTGTAAAAATTCTGACGGGTGCTCGGTTTGGTCGGTTTAAACCGAATAGAGATCTCCATTTATATATTACAACATTTGATACTTGTTTCTTGTACTTTTGTAGTTTTAGTTTCTCATAAGATGTAGCTTTTAATGTTCTATCAGAAATGATGTAAAAAAATAAAAAGAAAAAAGAAATCATTATGAATCCTAGAGTTATAGAGATATAGTTTTAGGACAAGTGTTATGACAACAAGTCAGCAATCATCATTGAAAATTTTGAATATTTTGTTCAAATATTAAAATAAAAATTAATGTCTTAATGAAATGATAGATCATGGGGGTAGGGGCTGCTAAAATAGGCCTAGGGGTAGGGGTTAGGTTGCAGACACAACAGAAAGTGATAGGTCGTTTCATTGTAAAAATGTGGTTTACAGGAAAGTGGGACATTTCTTATATGAGAGATATCACTTTTTTTAACGACTATATTATATTACACTATATATAGCCATTTGGGTCAGTTTTACTCGGTTTATAAATTTATAAACCGCATCCCAAACCGATCAGTCGGTTTATTTATATTTTTAAACCGAAGTCGACCGAAAATTTAAGAAAACCGACCCAACTCGATCTGAGTTGGGTCGGATTGGTCAGTTTGGCCCAAGTCATGAACAGCCCTAACCGGCATTGGAGGAGATTACATTCCTTTTGTACATGAGACTGCATAAACAAAGTAGATTTCCCCATTACCCAACAAGAATACAAAATGGAGCTATCTGAATTCCTTACATGCAAAAAGAATATGATAGAGATGTTCGTTGAACACTCGGTCCACTTGAGTTACTTGTTGTAGAGGACAAACATCTATCCCAGAGAAAACCTAGAGAAAGGTCCAAAAAGGGAGAAGGAACACATTTTTACTTGTACTAGTGGGTCACGTACTAGCACCCCTTGAACAAAATCGAGTACATCAAACATGGGTATCGATTTTAGAGTAGTTCAAGAAGATCGAGTGCATCATGGTCCCACTTAGCACGAATTCTCTGTGGCCTAATGCAACTATACACTAGGGGGACTTGTGCTTTCTAGGGGTCCCTTCAGTTGCTATAGCTCTGCTCAATAATGCACATCCCTACACTAATTTCCCTTAAGCAACCAATTCAATGGATGTTCTAGAGCATCTTTAACATAACCTATTGACCTCGATTGACCCAAGACACCTTAGAGCATTACCTTCAACATATTACCTCTACAAGAGCTTAATGTAATCTAAAAAGTTGGGCTCCTCCTCTAAACTAACCATGAACAACCCCGTTTGGCTAGTAAGTTTCATCACAACATTGTATTAGCTTGACTAATAGGATTTGCACAATATGTACCCTTTTAGATCCTTCAACAACTTGGCTACTAATAGACACTTCCCATCATTGATGATCTCAACAAGGACCATGAGGATTTTCTCTTTTTAACGAATGTATGAAAGTAAGGTATGACGAGCAGTGATGGTCCACTAGGAGGGAGTTTGCCATTCTAATAGCCACCACCCTCCCCTTTTGTATAGTGCCTATCTTGATTGGATTCAAGAGGGTGAAGTTAGGTCCCTCCTCCTGCTACTTGCTAAGTTGCCCACTCTAGTTAGGCCACTATCCTCAAGGAAGTTTCTAGCTTCTAGCTTGAAGTAGCCCTTGTGGATCATTTCACACAAGCTACAATAAACCTGTCCAAGAGAGAGAAGCAAAACACAACAAAGCAAACCAAGAATGCTAGATCAATAGTTAGACTTGCAGAGAAGAAAAGGAAGAAGGCAGAAGATGAGGCTCAAGAGCTCCGGAAAGAGGTTGAGAAAAGCCATATTAGAGAGGAGTATTTGCAGAGTTAGTTATGAGAGGCTTAGACTTAACTAGAGACATATCAGAAGGAGCTTGCTTACACAAAATACTGAATGAGTGAGATCTCCTTACGTGGGTTGATGGATGATATTTGCTTAAACATGGTTGAAAAGGACTACCCAGAGTCAATCATTACAATAGATGACACAATGGGCCAGATGCAAGTTCGTATTATGTAGCTAGAAGCCTATATAATAGAGATGGGGTTCAGCCACCCGTGCCATTTTGATACATTTTTCTGTTATTTCTTTCATTTATCTACTTCAATATGATTGTATGAATAACTCTTCCTCAATATTAATAAAAGATTTCTCTTTTTTACGATGGATCTCCTTTGTTACTAAGTTTTTACTTAATGTCATACTTAAGTGTTAATAACGATATATAAAAAGAAACAACAACAACAACAACAATAATAATAAGGGATGATCGAGAAAAAAGAAGAAAGAAAGGAACAATGAGAAAAGTGAAAACAAGTAATAAAAATAAACAAGAATGTTCAATTTCTATTAAGGGTAATCGTTTTTAAGACAATATTTCAAAATTGCAAAACAATGGCAATTTGCAAGAAGAATCGTAACTCAACCCATTGCTTGTGTGATGGCATAGACCAACCTACCAGCAAACATGCCAATGTCCTCCCATCTTGAAGCCCAAGTATAGGCCCGCGGAGGGGAAATAGGGGAGCCAACCATGGTTCCCTACTGAATACTTGAAACTCCAAGAAAAGTTGGATGAGGTCTTAGCCTAACTTGCAACTCAATCTTAGTTGTTCACTTTACCTACCGTGACTCTTACAATTCCTCTACCTACCAGTACCCCTACAACCACTACTGTGCCTTTTTTCAGTAATCTGACTCCTTTCGCATTGCAGCCTGTGTCCAATGCCACCACCCAACATACTCCCTTTATCTTCACTGCCACCCACATGTTGTTTGTTCCTTAGCCAGGTATAACTTTTCACCCTCCCTCATTCACAACCAAACCCTTCTCACCCTCTCTCACTCACAATCAAACCAGCCCCCATCAACCTTCCTCCATCTACACAAAAAAAGAAACAAACAAACATAAAAAAAGAGAGAGAAAATAAAACTCTACAATCAGCCATGTGAAGAAGAAGGGAGAAGAAGAAAGAGAAAAAGGGGCTGGTTCTCCCAATGAAAAAGAGGGGGAAAAGAGAGTCTCCCATCCATTTTCGGCCAGGTAAGAAACCTTAATCCCTTTCTCACACACACCACCACCATCTCCTACCTCTTTTCCTTCCTCCATCACCCAAATTCAAACCCTAAATCCATTTTCCTCTCCACTCCCCCTCACTCTCCCAACTGAAATCAAAACCCTAACCTCTTCGATCTCCATCTTCCCACTCACTACCAAACCCTATCCTCTCTCTTTCCCTTTGATTCACTCCATTAACCCAATCGAACCCTATTGAAGAAATCTAGTCCAAGAACCTTGGACCCTAAGGCCAAACTAGCTTAAGGAAGAAGAAAAAGAAGGAAGAAGGAAAAACAAAAAAAAAAGAAGAAAAAAGAGAAAAGCCAACTCCCCCATTTGATTATACATCAAGAGAGAATACCACATTTAGCCAAAAAATAAAGCAAGAAGGAATCCCCCATTGTGTAGCTCAAATTCGAATTGTCAACAAAACCTTTTACTACTCTTGGAGGGTTTGACCAAAGGCCATAAAGTGGTGAATTCCCCACCTCATTGTATTGTCTTTTATTATTATCCTTGTCCTTTTCTTTTCTTCAATTTTGTTAATATTCTGGTTAGTTTCCTACTTTTAGCATTCGTTTCTCATGTTGTTGGATGATATTATACAATTTTTTATATTGGTTTCATTGTGGTAAAGTTTAGGAAACATGTTACAATAACTTGTTAGAGAATTTGAGTGGCTATTAAGAGAATAATGCAATCCTTAAACAACTCAATTCACTTTGCCTTCTTGTAAAATGCCTAGTGTTGGATAAAAAGGGGTTGAGAGGAGATCTCCCTACTTCCTTGCTTCAACCCTAGAATGGAGCTTGCTCTTGTAGAAGTATTATTGGATAAAAAAGATAGGGGATGAGACCTCAATCTTTCTTTGCTCCAATAAAAGTCTTTGAAATCGTCTTAGTGGATTGAAGTGTTCAAAGTGTTCATTATTTTCTTGGCATGGGAAAGTTTCAATATAGGAGTGACTAAAAATTTTCAAGTTTTTAACTCATTCATTTGCTCATTTTCTTGGAGAATTGGTACTATATGTTGCTTACAGGAGAGGGGTGTCTAACACCTTCCATTTCTCCTCTAAAAGTACTTAGAAAAGATTTAAATTGGGCATGAGAGTCATATTGACATGGGAGGCCCATTACTTTCATGTTTATTTCTTAGATAGATGGCGGCTCCTTCACATTTCAGCCATAAAGTGCACCCCAAATTAATTGGGTGCTCACACTTGGCTTACAATTTTTTTGGCATATCTTAGTGGTTCAGTCATTTCTTTTTAAATATTGTTGTATAAGTCAATCTATAAGTAATAGTCTAGAAAAATCGGTGAGGTCTCATTGGAAAACCATCTTAAGCCCAAGCACAATGGTTAGGATGCCATTCCTTATTGGTTTAGAAACAGGGCTTTCTTGGAATATGATTTGAGAGTACAGTAATCTCAAATGGGTAGTTTAGTAATTTTATCTTTTTTATCAATTCCGTTAGTTGGATTGGGGCAAAATGTCAAAGTTTGAAAGTTTAGGGGGCGTCTTTGTCATGAATGAAAGTTCAAGTGCCTGTGTCACTACCTCTGAAGTACAAAGTGGTAATTTGTAATTTACTATTTTTTCCTTTTTTTCCTTTGTTTCTTTGTTTCTTGTTCTTGTTCTTGTTCTTCTCTCATCTTTTTTCTATGTTTATATGTATAGGCAATGGAATCCATGGTGGTGGTCACTGGTCAAGCTGCAAGCTGCAATGGTCTAAGAATCGGGCAATGGAGGTTTTGATCCAAAAAAGGAAGAGAGAAAGAGAGGAAGAGAGAGAGAGAGAGAGAGAGAGAGAGAGAGAGAGAGAGAGTGGTTTTGATCCAATGGAGGTTTCTATGTTTATATGATTTGAGAAGTGCAAGTCGGGCGGGTTGGGCCGGGTTTATGTCAACTAGGCCTAGCCCTAAAATTTGGGCTTAAAGCTCGAGCCTGGCTCGAGCCCGAAGTCCAACCAGATTTTCTCAATCCAAGCCCAGCCTGTCCTATAATTTGCTACACTCGGGTTGGGCTCGGGCTCGGGTTGGTCAATGAACCCACTCTAAAGTTATACATATATAAATGTATTTATGCAAATATATATATACATATATTTATGTATGTATGTAAATATGTATGCAAAATATCTATATAAATGATATATATACAAATATGTATATATATACATATATTTATGTATGTATGTAAATATGTACGCAAAATATTTATATAAATGTTATATATACAAATATGTGTATATATATATATGTATGTATGTATAAATATATATAATTGGGTCGGGTTCAGGCCAGGTTCAAGCTACCTAAGGGCTGGCCCGAGCTTGGCTTAAAAAATATAAAATACCTAACTTTTTGGGCCCGAGCTCGACATGAGGACCGAAAATCCAAGTCCAACCCGTGTAAAATTTTGAATTGGGCCGATTCGGGTTTGGATTGAGTCCGCCCAAGTTGCACCCCTAGCTTGGGTGAGAGGATCTGTTCCTCACAAATTGACGCCTCACATGCACATCTACTATGCATTGAGAACATCTCCCGTGAATAATAACAAATAAATACGGGAAATGTTGTCAATGTATGATAAGATGTGTGTGTGAGACGCTAGGTGTGAGGAGCAGATCCGGTCTCCTGGCCTGGATGTTATCTTGCTAAAACGGACCATTTTCAACAAGGGACACAGTCAACCCCATCTCGGGTTCTGCATAGGCGTCTAGGCTTCCTAAGGTGACGTGTGACTGTGAGTAACGAAAATTGGAAACCTTATCTATTTCTGTTCCCCCCCGGCAATTTGGCTTGTCTTCTCCCGCGTATCGATGTCCCTTAAACCTTTGCGGCAGCGGTTTTCCTGTAAGAAACCTTGAACCAAAACCAAGAAAAAGAACCAGACTTAAAATCAAATCTAGGTTCTTCACTTTCTAGGGTTTCATTACAAAATTTCGTGCACGAGAGCTTTTGCCAACATTATTCCTCTGTGGTTTTTTAATTTCCAATACAAAATTCCAGGATGAGCATCACTCAATTTGCAATGGTAGTCTCCCTACATCTTTCTTAGTCTTTGTTCTTGTTTTTTTTTTCTTTAGTTTGTTAATTTAAAGTGGTGCTATTTTTTTTTTTGTTTACTTCTTCTGGTTCAATTCTTCATGATTGATAAGTGAAATTATGCTAAAATTGTGAATTGGAGGTTCTTTCCATGCTTTAGCTTCCATGCCAGTCAGTTAAAAATCAGTTACATATATTAAGCTGCACCTTCGTATGATACCAAGAACTTTGAGGAATCTTAAAACGATTTAGCTTTCTTATTAAAAAGCTGTTCGGAGTCATCTACTGAGCAACCTGCATTTAGATTATGATTGCAACCGGTTATTTTGGTGGTAGATATGTTTCTTTTCGGATAAAATTAGAAGCCTGCCCTTATATCATATTCTTTTGAATATTTTGATTGTGGGATTATTTCCATAAGGCTGCGTTTGGATTTGAATGGGTGGAAGTGGAAAAGCTTGAGGAAGTGAAAATTAAGGGGTCTCAAAAAAACTAGTCCTTCTATGGATTCAACTTTACACTAGAACAATGGAAAAACTTGGTATACGGTCTTCTACTTTCCAGATCTCAGATGGCTTTGTCTTTGGAGCAAAACCATGACATCCTTAATGTTGCGGATTTATGTTTCCTTTTGCATCTCATATTTCCAATTTTGTCCAATCCGGTGACAGCCTAACAGGTCAAACATTCTTGGCACAAAGTCGTGTTTTGGTTGTATTTAAATTTAGAAATTTGCCTTTTTTCCCCTTTCTTTGCTAGTAGTGAAGGCAACAATCTTACTAGTTCAGAAGTTTCCTATAAAATAAGTCATTTAGTTCCAATTTCCTTTTCCGAGCAGTTGAGTTTCACATACCTCATCTTTGAATTCAGTTTTACTTCTTGCTTGTTCCAACTCCCAGGGCAAAATTTGTTGCAGTTAATGGACTTTTTTGTTGTTTTACATGGAATGCTTTCTAGTTTTAAACAAAATTATGTCTTGTTCATTTGTTGGGAAGTTTTATGCAATGTTCTTCTTGATCTTGCTGTGTTTGATATTAACTGGTGCTGGTTTTGATGTTTTCCTTGGTTATTAGGTTCCTATAACTTTGTGTTATTTAATTTGTTCCATTGTTGCATTTAAGTATCATCATCAAACTTTAAACTGCAGGTTGAGGAGTTGGCACTTCTTATCAAGGATAACCTTCCCTGCAAGCATCTTGTTCTCTCTATGGAGGAAACGTTGGTTAACCTTCTTCAGGATGATGCAAGGTGATATTGCACTTAAATAATGGGGGAGTGTCCTTGATGATTATTTCTGTGGTTTTCATTATTTACATTTGTGATCCAACCATGATTAAAAGAGTTGGAAAGGAAAGAGAGAAAAGTTAAGGGAGGCAGAAAAAGAAAAAAAAAAAAACTCAGAAAGTACTTTGTAAACAGGAAACAAGCTTTTATGTGGCACCTAGGTGCAAATTGGCAAGGATGTTTAGGTCTTGTTTACTTAATTCTTTTCATTTTCCTGGTCTTCTATACTTAATATTATTTATTTATTTAATATTTTTAGAGAAAGATTGCTCTGGGTTTAATGGGTCTTTTTCTTTTCAGTTTAAACTTTAAAAGAAAAAGACACATCCATGGAGATGAAAGTGCGATGAGAAGAGAGCTCATAACACTTGTACCAATTTGAATGGTGGGATATCCCAGAAAAATACAAGGAATAGAACACAGGTCAAGCTTACCTTACCACGGGACACTGACAAATCCTGGGCAAAACACTGACATCTAAAAGTATGGACAGGTATAGAAAATAGTGGGGACTGATGAAACAAGAGCTAGTGTGGGGCCTTGAACTTGAGAACACGAGTAGGCATACAGTTGATAAGAAATGCAGCTTTCAATACAACATCAACCCAGAATCTCTTAGGCACATGCATATGCAACATCAAACTACGAGCCATTTCAAAGAGATGCCTGTTCTTCCTCTCAGCAATACCATTCTGTTGCGAAGTCCTGGGGCAAGTATTTAGATGAATGGTACTGTGCTGGGAAAAAAACTAATTTTGATAATATACATTTTGGAACTTCTTCTCATGAACAAAGTAAATAAATCCAAGTGTGTCTTTTTTTTTTTTTTTTAATTTTTTGGTAAAAGGATCCACTTAAAACATCAAGGATACAAAAAGGAGACCCCTTTTACAGAAGTGACAATTTGAAGCTAAGGGGGGTAAGCTAGTACAAAAAGACTGAGTTCTATTTACATTAACTTTTCTGGCTAGAGTGAACAACAACTTCTTTACTATTTGCATAGATCAGATTATATTATCAAAAAGAGTAAGAATGTACTTGGTTTGATCCAGTGAAGCTTGTTCATTCCATCTAATGTTTTCAGTGGCTCCCTTTAGCTTTAACAAGACTTCCTTTTCCTCAGATATTAGAGTAGCTTTCAGGATTCCTAGAAGAACTAGTCTTCTTAAGCCTCAGATGACTGCCCAGAGTTCAGCTTCTGAGGGGTGATTTGCTTGGCATGGTTGTCCTTCTGCAATGCCAACATTGTGGGGGTAAGATAACAAATATAAACCTGTGGAAGTTGAGTGAGTATTAATGTCCCAGGATCCATCCACAATGACCAGGGAGTGAGAACTAAAAGAGAACCAATGGAGGGAGAGGAAATCTGTAGAATTTTGTTCATTAGGATTTTCAGCAAACTGAAGATTTCCTGTTCGTGGGACATACCTGTCTGCTAGTAAGGCAATTTCACGAGGATTTGGTGATTTGCCTCTGAAGATCACATCGTTTCTGTGATCCCAAATGCTACGAAGAATGGCTAAAATCCTACCCATGAAGTAATTTTTCATTTCCTTTGATCCAGAGTATCTCTTTGACCACCAATCTAGGAAGTCAAGTGACCTCGAGGAGATGAAGTCTTCTGGTTTAAACCCAACTTGGGCATCTAACCAGATTGCCCTCGCCAGGCACTCAAAGAAAAGATAAGCTGGGTTTCTGGAGCACCATTGCAGAAAGTACAGCTAGTATCTCCTTTACTTCTTAAGCACCGGTTTGCTTGCTTAGTTTTAACTCCATTTAACAGATTTTTCCATCCAAATATCTGGCATTTGTAGGGAGCTTTTGTCGACCAGAGCAAACTGAAAAATCTCCTTTCTTTGAGGATTGATAGGGATGTTTTGAATTGCATTGACCGAGCTGGCTTCAAAGAGTTGATGGAGGAGTCTCTCATTCCACTCTCTTTGTTCTGTAATGAGGTCTTTAACAGTCCACCTTTGATTCTCTTGATGAGGGGCTGATGAAGCTTTAATCAGAGGCTTGTTATTGATTAGCCATGGAATCCATGGGTCAATTAGGGCATTTATTTTTTCTCCCCTTCCAACCCTCCAACAGAGATGAGAGGAGATTTGATCTCTTATCTTTAGAATGCACTTTCACCACCAAGAATGTGACTGTTTTGCCTTGCATTTGAAGAAGTTCTTGTTTTTCAAGTATTTTGTCTTTCATTGATCTATCCAAAGTTCTTATCCACCATTGAGGAATGTACAAAATTGTTTTGCAAAAAGCGCTTTGTTCATGGGTTCAGCTAATCTGAGGCCTAAACCACCGGCATTTTTTGGTCTACAAATTTTTTTTCCAAGATATATTGTGACCAAAATCTTTTCCTTTATCACCTTGCCACCAGAAATTTCTTTGCATCCTTTCGAGCTTTAACAAAACCGTCTTAGGCAGCAGATTTGTGACCATAAGATAGGATGGAATACTTTGTATTACAGCTTGTAATATGGTGGTTCTTCTTGCTTGAGATAAAACTTTGGCCTTCCAAGTATCTAGTTTATTTTCAACTTTGGTGATCACTTCTTTGTAAGGTTTGCTTTTGTTTCTTTGTTCATCAGTCCACGGCCCCAAATATTTGCTATTGAAGTTCATTATTTTCATACCCATGAGTCTGCAAAGAAGTTTTTGATGGACTCGATGGGTGTTCCTGCTGAAAATGATGCCGGATTTGTTGTAGCTGACTTGGTGCCCTGCTATCCTTTCAAAGAGAATTAGAGCTGATTTTACTGCCAGTAGGGAATCTGGAGTGGCTTGACAAACTAGAAGAAAATCATCCACAAACAAGAGGTGTAGAGCTTCCTGCAAGTTTAATTCCTTGTAGCCTTCTCGCGACCTCCTCCATTTCCAGCAGTTTGGAGGGGACCTGCATTCCTATTATGAAAAGGTAAGGAGAGAGAGGGTCTCCTTGCCGGAGACCTCTCTTAGTATGGAAAAATTCAATGGAGCTTCCATTTAGTTTAATTGGAAAAAGATTGTAGTGAACTAGTGATACATTGCTGAATTAGGTTGCACCACTTCTCTGGAAACCTAATTGCCGTAGGGTTTGAAGAAGGAAATTCCATCCCATCCTATTGAGAGCCTTTGCCATGTCGATTTTGAGCGTAGCCCATCTTTGTTTTCCTTTTTGATGCTTTAATTTGTGTACTATTTCCTTAGCTAGAATGATATTATCAGTAATATGCCTGCCCTTTATGTAAGCTACTTGATTCGGAGAGATTAGGCAAGAGAGATTTTAGCCTATTAGCAAGCACTTTTGCAATCACCCTGTAGGTGACATTGCATAGGCTGATAGGCCAGTAGTGATCAGCAGATTCAGCTCCAACCTTCTTTGGAATAAAAACTAAGTGGGTATGATTCAGCTCTCTTAAGAGATTTTCACTGGTAAAGAAATTTTGCATTAATTTTGTGAGATATTTGCCTAGAATATGCCAGTATTTCTGAAAGAAATACAGAGTAAAACCATTAGGGCCTGGTGATTTATGAGGATTCATTTCAAAGAGGTCTGATTTAACTTCTTTCTCATCAAGGATTAAGATTAGTTGAGGCTTTTCTTCCTCTGAGAGAATTGGAGAGATTAGACCTTCAAGAAGTCTTGGGTTGAACTCTTCCTCTTGGCCACAAATATTTAGAATGTGATTTTTGAGGATTTTCCCTATCTGATCTCTTCTAGACACCCAACTTTGATTGCCTTGTTTTAGCCATTCAATGCTGTTCCATCTTCTCTGCTTTGTTTAGAGGTGAAAAAATCTGGTGTTTCTATCCCCTTTTAACCATAATTCACGAGATTTTAACCTCCAGAGCTTCTCTTCGTAAGTCAGCCAATGATTGTTGATTTTTGAGATCTTTAAGTTTCATGTGGCTTAAGGGTCCAGAGGGTTCTGTTGGATTGATTAAATCTCTTCCTCCAGATCTTTGACTTTTTTATTTATATTTCCAAAGGTGCACTTGTTCCAATTCTTTAGGTCATCCTTGATACTTTTCAATTTACATATAATTTTATAGGCCAACAAACCTTGGACATGTTTTTTCTAGTTCTTTAAAGTCAAGTTCTCACAATCATCATGATCAGCTCACATAGGTAGAAAATGAAAGTTTTTTTCCCCAAAGAATTTGAAAACTGAATTTTTTGGATCGATCTTGCACTTAACCGGACCAGGTTTGAAACCAAATTGAAAGGAGATTATACCTGATATGGAGACCATAAATTGTAGCTCCCAAGGTGGTAGTTCATGCCTAATATCAGTCCCAAAATCGTCCTCCAACTAAAGATGGCGCAGTGTACAGGAGAAATCGATTCAACAACTATGATTTTAGCAAATCTGCTATCTAACTAACTTGGATCGAGTGGGATGAGTGAGCCTGAATTTTTTCAATGTTTTTCTTGCAAAAGCATTGGAGAAAACTGATAGAAATCAGTTATTGAAAAGCCTAGGTCGTGATAGGGTTTTTGGGAGACAAGAGAGAAGAAGAGAGATCAAGAATGAGAGGAATTCAAGAAGAATTCGCCCTCTTCTCTCTGTATCTTTTTATGGAGCAAGACTCTTAATCCAATTAAGAGATGATCCAAACCTTTCTTTTGATAAACATTATCCTCTTAAGAGGATAAATGCTCCATACCCATATCCAAGCCTAGTTTTGACCCAAATCACATGACAACTTAAGTTGTCATGTGAAAATTTAAGTAATCATATTAGTAATGGGCCTTAGGCTCATTTCTCTTAAAGGCTCACGTCCCTATTTGTTGCATGACCACTTTGGGCGTGATATTATATGGCGTGGGACCCCACAAAGGTCTCACACAAGTCCATGAGGGTCCAACCCCACCTCTGAAATAGATTAGTTCAAATTCACTACTTAGGGTAGTGAACCCCTGAGCCAATCAACATGGGCTCAGTCTGGGCCCAACATTTACACCTAAATGATCCTTGGGTTCAGCCACCCTATGAAGACCCAAGGATAATGGACTTATGTGAGATAAAGCCCATTAGGTAATCAGCCTTGTAATGGTTTCTTATACTTATCATCTTGACCCATAATCATCAGAACACTGCCCGACAGGGAAGGACTTCTCCTTTGGCTGCAAGGTGCAGTGTTACACTCTCTGCTCAGATAGATCCCGAGATTAAAACCTTTTGTAAACCTTTTTCATAAAATTAATAATATAAAAATATATATATACATATTTTGCAAAACCAGATTTCAAACACAGGTGAAATCCACTGCCATCAGTTTGGGTTTCCATTAGAGAGAGTGTAAACCTTGATATTCACTTTGTCCGACAAAGGGGTCGATCCTACCACTATGATCATCCACTCAAGTAATTTCCCAAATTGTCCCAACATGCCCAGATATTTGACCCTTGATGGATCTCACTGGTTGGCATATCAAATGCAGCCCGATCCACTACTTAGTGCAGTATCATAATCAAGTTTTGGGTTATGTGTAGCTTTTCAATTTTGCCTATCTATCTCCAAGGTCCAAGGTATAACTGGAAATTTGTCTGGGTTCAGTGTTTCTTCCGAACACCCACTACTTGTGCTTTGGGTCTAACCCTAGCAGGTGAGACAAGTTGCTCCAACTATTTGGCAACACACCAATGTTAGCCTTGTTAGGATAAACTCCCCAAGTTTATCTAATGGTTGAGAAAATTCTAAACTAACACGAGTCTTATAAGTGTCTAATTTAAGGGGTAATACACAAACATACCAATATGAACATGAAATAGTAATGTACTTTATTCATTTACAGATAAATGTTCATGTACATCAGTCTGATTGGAGTTAAGGGCATACACTATCTAACATCCCATACTACCGATGTGGGATATCTCACGTTAGCATCCCATAATACCAATGTGGGACAAATGAATTGTAACATTCCACCACGCTCCGCAGTCTCGATGCCCACACAGGCTGCTTTGCACTAGTCCACCTAGTCCCGGCCGAACACAACAATATCGATGTCACCACCTGCGACACGCGATTACAACTGGGAGGCATGGTGTAGGCTCTGATACCATTTGTTATGTGCCTTGGGAGAACTCGCCCCTAAAAGCTAACTGTTAGAGGGAGGGAACCCAAGCACGTATATACCACACAATAGTATTCCATACTACCGGTGTGGGATATCTCATGTTAGTATCCCATTACTACCAACATGGGACAAATGAATCGTAACTGACTATGACTTTGGCTTCTGTGAAAAGGTCCAGCCAGTCAAGGCTAGCAAAGGCTCTATCTAGCCTTTCTTTAACAAGCTTTTTTCCAAACTGCTTATTTGACCAAGTAAAGTAAGGGCCTGAACTCCCAACTTCAGTGAGAGAGAAGGTGTTTAGAATGCCTTTCAGAGATAGAGAGATGTGAGGGGGGTGACTTGAGCCTTCGTAATCTTCTGGAAGCAAGATATCATTTACATCACCAATCATCATCCAAGGTTTGTCTAATAGATAGCTCTTGCTTTGTGAGAAATATTGCCAGAAGAGAGCTCTATCACCCTTTGCTTGGATGGCATAGAGGAAGAGAAGGGACCAACTTTTACCTCGTGGGCCTTGTATGACTTTCAGCTCAATAAGTCTATTGTTTGAATCAATAGATTCAACTTTTAGTCCATCTTTCCAGCAGCAGATTAGACCTCCACTTTGACCTAGCACTTCAACTATTTTAAAGTTAAAATATTTCCGTCATTTACAAAGTTTTGAAGCTTCCTGCTGAGGGAGTTTAGCTTCACAGAGGAATAAGAAGTCTGGGTTATAATCATTTGAAATCTTTTTAATAGAACATTGAGTTTCTCTTCCCCCACCCCCACGAACATTCCAAGCAATAATTTTCATTTCCAAAGTAGTAGAACTAGAAGAAGGCAGAGAGAAGTAAAAGTAGATGTAATAGATTGAGGCTACTAAAGAAAAATACACAGTATAGAGAGTATCGAATACCTGGATTAACAGAGTGGCTATAGCTGCAAGCTGCTGCTTGGAATTTGGTAGAGTTTCTCAATACTTCCACCAGTCTGAATCCTCCAGTTGTCAAAAGGTTCCAGTTGTTTGAGGGCCGCCTCAGCTTCAATGGGAAACAGGCTGGGCTCTGATGGGAGCACTGGGACTGCACTGTTCGTCTGTTTTGTCATCTTGTTTGCATTGGAATCCAAATTTGCAGGTTGAGTGGTTTTCTCAGTGGTTGAGATTTTTAGTGAAGTGGCTCCTTTGGATCTGCCTATGGATTTGTCTTTTAGGTAATCCTCGAGGGAGGTTTCACACTTGAAAGAACGACCTCTTCTTTTTTTTTTTTTGATGTGTTCTGAAGGGCTACACAACAGGGGGTAGCCCATCCCCCAACCCATAACACCCCCAACTCAGGTGCAGGCAGGATTTGATCCCAAGTTTCTGCTACGACAGATGGAGACCTTACCAACCAGCAGGACGACCTCTTCTTTTTGCTACTGTTGTCTGATTAATCAGAGTTAAACCACCGGAGAGGGTGGAGTATATATGCACCTTACTGTTCTCTGAATTATCTGACAAATTATAATCTCATTGCATGTGATTCTTATTTTTTTGTGATTTGTACTGTAGTTGGACTCGTTCTGCTTATGCTTCGAAGATCTCACCCGACTTGCCACCTCCATGCTACAACTTCTGACCTTTAGACTTTTCCTCAGAAGAGAGGTTGATCTGCTGAAGGGTACCTTCAGACAGTCTCTGTTTTTTGTCCGCGCCACTTTCTTCTTCGAAGTCTTCATCTGAATTCCAGTCTCGGTGGACCAACTGTAACTTCCGGCAAGGAGAGTATCCTCAGCGAAGGTCTGGATACTTTAGAGGTTGGTCTGATTTAAGTTCAGCTCTCTACCAGTCGCCCGGAGAGTCTACTATACGATCTTCCATTTCTTTCGCAATCTGATTAAGAGAAGTACCGGGGGTTATTTGTATGCATTTTCTCCAAGAGTGGCCGACTAAACCACAGAAGCTACATAGTTTTGTCAGTCCTTTGTAAGCAAAATGAACCCAGGTTGTTTCGTTATTGTTGTTGAGGGCGAAATCTCTGAAAAGAGATTTACGGAGATCAACTTCAAGCCTTAGATGAATCATCTTACCTCTGGTGGGAATACTCATCTGAATTTCCTTATTTTCTGGCAAATCTCTTCCTGTTGCAGAGGCAAAAAGTTTGTAGTGATGGTCCGAAATGAATCTACGGGGGATATCATGCATCTGCACCCAGAGCCTTCTGGTGCCATATCTTTACCTTTTTACCAGGTTTGACATCTATCCATCTTCAACCAGCATCCAGCTAGAACGGATAAACCAAGGCCCTCTATCCACTACCTTTTGCATATCATCCTTACTCTCAAAGAGCCCATGCACTTCTCACAAAGGCCTTGACATTTTCTTTCGCTACCTGGATTCAAGGAAAGATACATCCTCTGAGAGTTCGCTGGATGTGGTCTTCCACTTCAGCAATTGGTTCTACCGGTATCTCCATGAAAGAGCCCATTATTCTCACATGTTTCGCAAGGTCTTCACCTAGCTCAGATATCTGTTTTGCTAACAGACTTTCTGTCACCTGATGTGCTTCATTTAATTCCTCACCAGATTTATCATCTTCCATTGTAGAAGGGGAGAGAAGAAGCAAACTGGAGGATAGCAGAAAAGGAAAAAACTCATTGAACAGAACAGAAGCTGCACAGGATCAGCAAATTCTCATAGGAGCAGAAACAAATATTTCGATGTCTGTTCTCAAATTCGAATTCGAGTCAAAGGTTCAAAGTATGGAAGCTGAAAAACAAGTATATCTTGAGAAGTCATCAGTGAAACTAATGAAATATCCGTAACCTCCTTCAACAATAATAGTAGTAGGGCCCTATACATCAGAGTGAACAATTTGAAATGGAAACTCAGCAATTTTATTTCTTGGAGGAAAACTTGTTCTACAATGTTTGTTTAAAGGACAAGTTGGGCACTAAAGTGAAGACTCAGACATTGACTTAAATGCATTGGAAACAAGACTCCCAAAGACAGAAAAGACAAATGACCCAAGCGGTAATGCCACAATAAAAGCTGGGCTTTATTAGACGGACTCTCAAACTGACTCACAAAACTTGTTGTATTACTTGACTCCAAAGCAGCAACTTCATCCAGAATGTAGAGACCATCAACTACAAGACCCGTACCAATCGTTCTCCCAAAAGTCAAATCCTGGAAAACATAGAAATCAGAAAAAAAATGTTACACTGCAACCTTTTGGAATTGCATAACAACCTCTATCAGTACCTCCATGCTGCTTTGACGGACATTCCTCAAATTTTCCATGGTAAGCTGGGCTATTTAATGTCCTCAAGAACTTCATTAGAAACTTCTATACTAGATCTTCCCAATGTTGAATACTATTTACGGCGAAATTCATAAACCATGTATAAGCTGGGCTAGTTAATGTCCTCAAGAGCTCCCTTACCTTCAGATTACCATTTGGAGAACGGACCTAGTGCATATTCAAACTTACTGATGTGCTCCTGCATGTTCCCATGTTGGCTGTTGTAGAGTTGCTAACTAGAGGGTGGATAGTATCCCCAAGGTATGGTTTCTACATGATTCTAAAGGGAGAGGGGTGCTGATACAAGGCGAATTTGGCTTTGCTAGTACATCCAATAATGGACTGGAGACGATCCATCAACTCTTCCTTGGTCATGTTTTGCAAATGATCTCTGAACTGCTGTGCTTCCGCAGCAGATCCAAGATCCAATGTCCCCAGAGACAGTGGGCACTGGCCTAGAGAAGGTGGTTGCAGGGAGGTGCGTGCTGGCCTTGATAGTTGTTGCTGCTGATTTGCAGGGGAATGCGGTGGATTGGAAGCTTGGTAGCTAGGCGGGAACACTGTAGGCTCCAGATCTGGTCTTTGTGGAGCCGAAACTCTGGTCACTAGGGCTGTCGCCGCCATTGATGGCCTCTATAGCTGTTGCAGTTGCTAAAAGTAGTTTTTGTAGCCAAGTGAAAAGTTGATCCTGCTTCTCTTCCAACCAATTCAACCATTCTTGTTGCTTCTCTTCCAAACTTGTCTAATTATCATTGGGCTCTCTTCAATCAAGGGAGATTCAACCTCCGGCATTGGCGGTGCTGGATCTACTGCCTCTACTGGAGTCTGTTGCTCATTTGCTCATGGAGTTTCTCATTGTGGTGGTATCCTTCCTCAAGATCAAAACCAAAACCAGAGATTCTTGATTAAGATCATCAAGAAAAGGATCATATAAGGATAGTTTGTGGGGTTTTGAAAGTTGAGCTTGGATGCTGAAGATGATATGGTGGTCATAGTTGTCAAGGCATCGCCTAGGCATCAACAAGGCGATTAGGTGCCCTTGGCTAGGTGCCTTGCCTAAACATCTTCATAATAGTAATTAGGTGCCTATCTAGGTGAATAGGCGCCTATCTAGGTGATAATGTGCCGCCTAAGCGACTAAAATGACAAAGTGGGTACCTTGTTATAATATCATTCATATTGCTACATCTTACTAATATGTATGTTATTACATTCTATTAATATTGTTTGTGTTTATGTCATTATAGTTTGTTTTAAAGTTTTACTATTGAAGTTTAAAAAATCCAGAGGTTTTGAGAAGAGAAAAAGAAAAAAAAAAAGAATGCAAATATAAAGAAGTTTATTTCTTTTTTGCTTTTTTTATAATCTTTCTCTCTTACATTAAATAAAACAGCAGCTCCACCCTTGTTCATTTTCTCTTTTACATACTCTTTGTCTTAAATTTTATTATCATATAAAAGTATTACCTTCTTTAGTTGCTAATTTAAATGAAATTTCATTTTTAAATACTTGTTATATTAGAACCATTTTTGGAAGTATTGGAGTACTATTGTCCTAGATATGTTGGTTTGCCATGTTTTGAGAGGAAATTTAATGTTATTAATAAATAAAATTGTTATTTTCCAATTAATATGCATGCTAAATTTTATATGAAACTAAAGAACTAGGAAAAACTTAGTTGTTTTTTTTTTTAAATGAAATTCTTATCGCTTGGGTATCACCTAGGTGCCTTACTGTCGCTTAGAATTGCCTAGATGCATTAACAACTATGATGGCGATGAAAGCTCATTGAAGTGGGGAGAGAACGTTTTTGAAAGGTTCCCCTGCCCAAGGGGACCAAATCCCCTATTTATAGGGAAAGGGAAAGTTGGCCATG
This sequence comes from Nelumbo nucifera, assembly GCF_000365185.1. Next base: position 3,464,687 of record NW_010729094.1, on the reverse strand, counting down.
CAATCACGTATGACCCTTGATGTGGGTGCTCGTGGTCCGGTCCAATAGGAGGCCAGCATGCGTTAGGTTTCGACACACAGAATGGATCCAATCAGCGTGCACGCAGAGCAGTGCTCGACGGGCTTTCCAGAACCAATGGCACAGATCCGATGGCCGCTCTCCCTGCATACGAACTGCATCCGAAACGTCCAGGCTCATCTACCTCCAGGCAGCCTCAAGTATAAATAGGAGGTGGCCCCCTCAAGGTAAGGGATTGGAACCTGAACTCAAGAGCAAGCACTCGAGATCTCCTATTCTCCTTTGTGGCCTCATTTGAGTGTTCATACCTCAGGCTTCGTCCACCTCGTACCACCTGGTACTAACTTGAGCGTTGGAGTCTCCGCCTCGAGTACTGACCCGGGGCCTCTAACGTCCTCCCTCCTTCACTCCTTGCAGGACCGGCCTACTAGTCCTTGGCCACCTTGGACCTCGGACCACTCAGCAACACCTCGTCTTAGGAGCGAATTGACAGTGTTGTCCTCGGCCTATTCCGAGCATCAACAACCCTCAACATTCCAGAATATTCTAAGGCGGTTGTTAGTTGCAACACCGGATCTTGGACCACCTTGGGTGAAGATGCATGTCCAGGGGGAGGACCAGGTACCAACCTATGTGGTTTTCCTCATCTCACCATGTGGTGGGATATGGGCTGCTATACCTTTAACATGTAAAGTACTATTTTGTCCGAACACAAGAGTTGCAAGGCCAGACCTTAGTAATGGGATTTGCCGTTCTGCGGATTTGATGTGTGTTGTGAGGCTATGTGGCAGAAAATACCTTTATGAGACTCAGCCAACTAGCGAACCTCAGAGGCCAAATACCAAGGAATTGCAATACTCTGATGCGATGCCATGGTAATTAAACATATCCATCCTCTTACAATAAGTTTTTGGTATCATTCAATTCTAGCCTACTCACAATCTCATCCAAAATTGTTTGCCAATCCCCCACCTCCTTCTTGATGGGAACCTCCATTCTCTGCTCCCATCTCTCTTGGCACTCAACCACTTTCAGAGCCATCTTAGAGCAAACCAGAGATACCTTCAACTCTTCACCTCATTTTTGGATTTGTGTGGTCTCTTGATTTCCATTACTTGTTTCTTCAACTTCTTGACTCATTTTGCACCTTTGTAAGTATTCATGTAAAGACTTTGCTACCATCTTCCAACCTTCCAGGAAACATACAAATTGTCTTTGACCTTGTCTGAATTGCTCTATGAGCATGAGGAACCACCCTTTCAGGTTTTTTCTTTGTTCTGACAAATAGTTCTTCCCTTCCGTTTTCAGAATGCTCCTCCAGCCTGGCGCCTGACTGATTGCATTGCCACATTGAGGAATCCCTTTAGCCAACTCACCACATCCCTTACCAGAAAAACATTTGCTCTCTTCTCTTCTCTGAACTTCAGCAATGTTTTTCCTCTGATCTTCAAATTTTCAATAGAAACTTTTCACCTCAACCTTGATTTCCTTCTTCCATTTTGTCACCAACTTGAATCCTTCTGTTTCTCCCCTCTGCCTTAAATATTATACAATATTACCTTAGGACCTTGTTATGCATGATGCATAACTATATGATAAATGCTTCATTTATGGAAAAGTCCGAGCAGCTATTACCTGGACCATCTGGACTGAAAGGAATAGAAGGGTGTTTCTAAGCAAGTCATCAACTTTGTGGTTTGCAGAATATTGGTTCCTGGATTTCTGTATCCAAAGAGTTTGCTGATCAGTCCCCAAGTCGACTCTATAATTGTCTATTGTTATGGGGATGGTTGATGTAGTTGAGGCTGGGTTTTCTTTGTTGGCACTGGCACCCCTTTCCATTTGTTGTATCATTTCATTTTCAGATCAATAAAATTTTACTTCACCTTTTTCATAAAAAAGGACAAATGTGCAAAGATATTTGGCTTTAAATGAGGACATGAAAACCACATTTCCAATAGAAAATGGCTTTCCCACTGCAATGGTAGTTCCCTACAACTAGGTACATAACTTGAGGTAAAGACACTTTCGAAATATCAGGTTTGCCTAATTGAGCAGTTATTCTCTTTATGCTTTTTCAAAAGGCTTCTCAGAATTTTTTTCCCTACACATAAAATGCTCTAGGATATTCACAGCTTGAGAAGAATCAAATGAATACTCAAAATTTAATAGATATACCTTGATCATATTTAATGTCAGTTTATTGATTTCCTCCCTCCTTCCTGTCATTTATCTGTTTAACGCTCTTGACTTTTTAGTGATTTGTGCATTGTCATTTTGTTGATAATACCTTAGCTCTTGTTTCAGGCTGTCTGTGTGTATTCTGTTGGGAGCATGGTTTGTAGTATCGCCAAAATATCGCCAATATATTGGAAGATAGCTAGGGGTGATATAATACCATCATGTAATCGTTTTTTCCCTATATCGCCGATATATTGCTAAAATTTCGTTAAAACCATCTAATATTTTTTATTAAACTAAAAGGAAAAAACAAAAAGGTACTACAAACGGGAGCTAAATCAGCAACATGCCACAAGTGTAAAATACCTCATAAAATGATTAAAAGAGAAAAAAATAGAGAAAGGAGAAAGAAGAAGAAAGAGGGAAACAAAGGCTTGTAGAGTGCAATTTTACCTTTCGGTCAAGGGACGCAAAAATGGAGTTTTGTCTTTGATACATTTTTACTCGTATTAAAGTTGAAAATGCATGGAAAAAGAGTGCTCAAGCCTTGATTATCTGGTTAGCCCCATCCATCAGATTTGTGAGCTCCAAAACCCTACACGATGTGATTTGCGAGCAGGAAGTTGGAAGCATCATCTTGTGCAAGCTTTGATTCTCCTTTTGGCTTATTCCTTATTTCTTCATATTAAAAAATGTTCAAATATCTTCGTTGTAAGATCACAGCTGAATCACAGAAGAGAGGAGAAACCAAAGAGTTTTTCACCTTCTCTGCAAGTTTATAACTGAAGGTTTAAGTTAAAAGTTTATAAATTACAAGAAATCTTTATAAATTTCAAATACTGATTAAGTCCCTATGTAATTACTAAATAACCCCTAAAAAATTTCACATATAAACCCTTCATAAATTGTTATTCATAATAAATCCTTTGGTAATTATTAATAAGTCCTTATTTATTTAATAAGGACTTATTTATTTTTGAATAAGTCATTTACTTTGACTAATTATTAATAAGCCCCTATTTGTTTATGATTAAACCCTTAAATAAGTTTTTATATACCCTTTAATAAATGTGTGATAGCTCTTATGTAACCAAAGTTCTAATAAAAATTCCAAATAAGTGATCCCTACATATTAATATATATATGCATAAATCATAATAACCAAAGTTCTAATAAAAATTCCATTTTTATCAGTTTTCATTTTATTTTTAAAATTTCCAAATATCTTAGAAAAATTAGCAAAATTTCTCTGATATTTCTCTATTTCCTAATAGCGAAATGTTTGTCAATATCGAAATTGCAAACCTTGGTTGGGGGAAGGGGGTGAATCTGTATTTATTGCCCAAGTTTTATGAAATGCTCAGTCTTATAAAACAGATGCATTTCATGTTCCTTCTTTCTTTGTCATTTTTCTCCCATAGCTCCTATAATTTCTGAAACTGGGAATCAATCTATATGTGTAAAATATGAATGTGAGAAATGTATTTTTACACCATGTAATTGCAGTCCAGATGGGGTCCTGGAGCTGGAACCTATGAGTCCTTACAACCGCCTTCTTGTCCATCGCCTTGCAGATATTTTTGGGTATGTCTCTTTTTAATACTTTTTTGTTAGATTCTCATCCTGTTTATGCATTATCTGAATGTAGTTGCTTTTTCCATTTTTTTCTGGATTCCTAACTATTTTCTCAAATATAAATCTTTTCTTTCCTTTGGCTTGTCAATGATGGGAATATTTGCTTTCAAATCCTAGGTTTTCCCATAACTCTGTTGGTGATGGAGATGATCGCCATTTGATTTTGGAGCGTTGTCCAGAATCAGCAATGTACGTTGAGTTACAAGAATTCTTCACATAGGAATCCTTCATTTATCTGCAAATTTTTATTACAAGCATTCCATCCTAGTCTCAGGTGCTATGCTTTATTAGCTAACCTTTTAATGGTAATACAACCTTTTGGAAATTTGTTTGTTTATGTTTCAAAAATTTATTAAATATGTTACAAGTGTAGGATGAATTGGGGTAGGCAGCAGGCAGTTCTGTCCATCTCTCTGAAATTACTTAAGGGTAGTCTGGTAATTTCAGTTGTAACTAGTAAAAGTAATGGTTGGGCGTAGGTGGAGACTGATTTTCTCTCCACCATCTCTCTCTCTCTCTCTCCTCTCTCTTCTTTTCCTCTTATACAAGCATTTTTCTCACTATTCACTTTATGCTCTGATATTTTATGATATGGTATCAAAGCATTAACTGAGATAGGATTAGCTGAATGCAATAGCTGTTTAGTAGGCTGTGGAACCAATAATAACACTTCACACCAGTCATAAAAATACATGGGGCCCACAACCATTCAATCTCAGTGTGGGCCCCATGTATTTTTTCCACAGTCTGCTACACACCTAAAGAGTTCAGCTAATTTAACCTGGGAATAATCTCTTTCTTTCAACCTGTCTTTTTCTTTCTTTTATAAAGACCTGCAATATCACAGATCTGAATCCATCCTTCTCATAATTATTCAGACTTGTGAATACTTTGCTTGTTGTTTTCACTTATAGTCACCTTTGGTTGGTGACTGTAAGGTGTTTGTGGTTGTAGTTTAGTTTCCTCATTGACCTTTGAAAGACGAACATGGTAGCTGGTGATGATAGTGTTCAGAGTTGAAGCTGTGTGGAACACAGCAGGTCAGAGGGAATATTGTTGATAACAGTACCTTGTGTTTGGTGAAGAATGAAGACTGCAAGTGTTAATCAAGAAGCCTGTGTATGCTGTTTGACAGTGTAAAAGTGTGCAGTGTGCTGTACATGTGAAAGTTTCTGGTTTATCTCCCAAGTGTGTTGGCTACAAGGACTGGTTCAGTGTTAATTTGAAGGTGCAGAGGTGTAAGGAGAATTCATGTAAGGGTAGTCTGGTAATTTAAATTATAATCGACTCTAAGAATAAATAATAGTTGGTTGCAGACTTGCAGTTGCGTGACTGTTTTTTCTCCCCACTGTTATCTTCTATGTCTTTTCTTTTTTTCATGACACTTTCTCTTCACTAAAAACAGGCTAAGGCCAACCGAAAAAGCACAACACCTAACCAAACACAAACAGAAGAATCAATGCACACCCATATACTTTAGAATTCCTCAGTGGAGGGAAGTGCCACAAAGTTACTCCTCCCAACTAAGGTTTAAAATGTTGGCTTCAATGGAAATCTTGACCACTTAAAATAAAAAAAAAAATCAAAATATCAGAAATTTCATACAGATTTGTTATAATAAATTTATAGCATTTGTAAATATTAATATTTTTGTATAGATTTTATTTTTAATATTTTTGAAGTTTGTAGAAATACTTGGATAGTGGGCCGAGGGGTTGTTGGGCTTTGTAATCCTTTGGGCCTACTATTATTTATGCTCTTACAGCTCTCTTTATGTTTTAGTTTATATGCAACTGCCCTAATAGGGGCATCCATTTAGTTTTACATTCAATTATGAATAGTTTGATAAATTCAATTGAGGATTTGAGGGGGAATGAGAACATTAGATTCTCCTCCCTCTTCACCCTATTCTTCAAACCTTCTTCTTCCTTTGTCGGAACTTCTTTTTCCTATTCTCTAACTTTTTTTGATTAAATCTCATATTACACTTCTGATTCACATCTTGGTATCGAAGCAACAATTTTTTCTTTTTCCTCTTCCTTGAATTTGTACACTCTAGGATCAGCAGGGTGTATGGAGGATTGAAGTGCTGATCATCTTTGGTTGATGTCACCCAGTTAGTAGAAGTTTTTCTTGGAGATCTCAGAGTTAGTTATTGAAGTCAAGAAAGAGTTCTGGAGATTTCTGCCCAAAATTTGGACCAACTGGAGCAGAATCTATTTGTGGTTCAGGTAAGGATTAAAGAGACCTTTTTGGACTGGGGCATAGTGCTCTGAAGGAACTCCTTTTACTAGTTTAAAGTGTGGAAGCCTTTGTTTTTTAAGTAACAGGGTATATATTTATTCATTCAATACCAAACCGCACACAAATTATGCAGAAAAAAAGGGTACAACATTGAGCCACCCAAGAGAAGCCTTACCACAAGTAACAACAGAAACAAAAACAAGTGACAGAAAACTGATTACTTATTACAAATTAGCAGCTGGACCTGGGCATCCCCAATCTAAACAAACTTTTCCAACCCCAGCCTTAGCCAGAGAATCAGCCATTATGTTGGCACTCCTAGGCTCCCACTTGAATGAGGCATTCAAGGCAGCACCTAGAGATTGAGCCAGTCTGACTAGAGGTCTGATTTTCCAAGGGATTTGACTTTGACATGTCATCCAACATAATTCCATTTGACAGTCACCCTCTACTTCCACATTCCGTCAATCCTGCCTAGCCAACAACTTCAAACCTTGAACCAAGGCCAGAAGTTCAGCCCTTAAAGAATTCCCTTGGCCCACCAGACCTGAAAAGCTTGGTATGATACTACATCCATGATCTCTAACAACTCCATCCACTCCCAAGGGCCCCGGATTTCCAAGGATGCAGCTGTTGAAGTTGAGTTTGAGCACCATTCATCAGGAGGGGATCAATTAAGCAAGGAGCTAATGTGAGAGTATATATATATATTTGAGAGTGAGGCATCGACTGGGAGTGTGAGGTCACTGGAACCTCGATATCACAGAAAGACAGCCTCGCAGGAGCCCTTTTGGGGGGCTCACAAGATTGCAGAAACGTGATTTTGCAAGACCAAGCAAGATCCAGTGACAGGATCTCATGGGTTGAGGATCTTGCAAATACAATGTAGTCTCACTAGTGTGAGTTAGATCTAGAAGCCAGAACTAATAAAAGGTTTTGATCTCATGATTAGTTGTGAGGCTCAAATTAAGACCTTAGGGTTGTGTGAATGAGATCTAGAAGCCAGAACTAGTAAAAGGTTTTGAGCCTTTTCAGGGTCATCATAAATATTAATTGTTGTATTTTACTTTGTAACTTTAAGGTTGTGTTGGATTCTCCTTTTCATCTTGCAGATGCATTTATCATGGTTTCTTTGGAAAAATTTGAAAGATATGACATTTACTTCAACATGAAGATTTTGGAAAAGTTTTCTGATCACCTGTTTATATCATCATGATCATTTAAGCCTTATCCCAACAATATGGGGTTGGCTACATGAATCCTGTTTTGTGATTCCATTCTGCTTAGTGCCATATTGTTGATCACTTGTTTATATAACCTTTTTTATTTTAAAATGCAGACCTCCCATCCTTGTTAGTGATATTTTGTGGCAGTATGATGAATGTCAATCTCCAACAACACACCAACTACTAAGGAGAAAAGAAGCTTTACCAGGTGACTTTCTTTGCCTTCTGCCACTTTTGTGTTTTGGGCCAAAGTCCATCTTATCTTTGCTTGCCCAACATACAGCACCATAAGTAATGAAATAGGAAAATCAACCAAGACAACAATTGGATCACTGTAAAAGGTGACAATGATATTGTTGTTTTGAAATATGATACAGATTAAGTGACGAAAGAATCAGTAGAGAGATAAACCACTTTTCTGATTCCTACAGCAATTTCAGAAATTTGGGTGATCAAGATATTGGTATTTTTTGAGCTTTTAGAAATTTACCATTCTTAGCAAAAATCAACATTATCATCTATAATAAATAACTTTTAGGTTTATGGCAATTCTTGCAAGCACGATTCATAGTGAAATCATGATTTACTATTTTAATAATTTCTGGTTTCTTTACATTAAGTTAGTTTTAATAGGATTTGTAATGAGTTACAAATTTGAGTGCCTCTATAGGTTTGTCTTAGTTCTAAATCAATTAGAAGTTTTTTGGGTCAATTTCTATTTCTTAAATTAGTTTTATAGAGAACAGTGTTCTCATGTTAAAGTCAAAATCTGTTTTTGACAAACTGGCAGTGAAGGAGGAAATAAAGTGGAGACAGAGAGCTAAGACAATCTGGCTTAAAGCAGGGGACAGGAACACTCGTTATTTCCATAAGATGGCAAATGCTAGAATCAGAAATTCTTCAATTAGCAAACTAATTTGGGACGATAAGGTGGGAGAATCTGTTGCAGAAATTAAAGTTATTGCAACTTCTTTTTATAAAAATCTTTATAAGGAGAATTGGAAGTGTAAACCTCTCCCTTTAAATCTCCCATTTAAGAGGTTGAGTGAAGATTAAAGGTGCTCCCTTGAAAGACCTTTCACTGAGGAGGGGAGATTAAGTCAGCAATCAACATTTTGGAGAATGAGAAATCTCCTGGGCCGGATGGCTTTTCCAACATGTTCTATGTCAAGTGTTGGGTTTTTGTGAAGCAAGATATCTTAAATACTTTTCAGGCCTTCCACTCAAGTGCTTCATTGCAAAGAAGCTTGAACAACATTTTTATCACTCTTATACCCAAAATTGAGGGGGCTGTGCAGTTAAAAGACTTCAGGAAAATAAGTCTTCTGAACAGCTTCTACAAGATTCTGGCTAAAGTTTTAGCTGAAAGGATGAAGGAAGTGTTAAGTAGTGTGATCTCAAGCACTCAAAGTGCCTTTGTGCCGAGAAGACAACTTATTGATTCAGCTCTCATTGCAAATGAATTGATTGACTCAAGAAAGAGAGAGGGGAGACCGGGTTTGATGTGCAAACTAGAAATAGAAAAAGCTTACGACCATGTAAGTTGGAGATGCTTAGATAGTATCTTGAAAAAAAAAATGAATTTTGGTAAAAAATGGAGGAACTGGATGAAAGTTTATGTATCCTCTCCAAAATTTTCCATCCTGTTAAATGGACAATCTGCAGGTTTTTTTGAGAGCTCCAGAGGGCTTAGGCAAGGAGATCCCCTCTCTCCTCTGTTCATTATTTGTATTGCTGAGGTCTTATCTCTCTTCAGTCAGAAGGCAGCTCAATGTAGTCTGTGGGAAGGGTTTACTATATTCCCAGGGGAGGAAAAAGTCAATATCCTCCAATTTGCTGATGACACTTTATGCTTCATAGATCCTTCCCAGGAGCAGTTGGAGAACCTACTAGGGATTCTCAGCTGGTTTGAAGTAGTGGCAGGTCTGAAAGTCAACCTCAGCAAAAACCAAATTATTCCAGTGGGTCAGGTTCCTAAATTGGAGGAATGCGCAAATGTTATGGCTTGTCGGGTGGAACAGCTCCCTGTAAAATACTTGGGACTGCCCTTGGGAGCTAAAAGTTCCTCTTCAGCCATTTGGGACCCGGTAATAGAAAGATTGGAAAAAAAGTTGTCCACTTGAAAGGCAAAATATCTGTCTTTTGGAGGAAGAGTAACCCTTTTAAAATGTACCCTCTCAAATCTCCCCACTTATTTTCTTTCCCTGTTTCCTATCCCAACAAAGGTGGCTAAGAGATTGGAGACTCTCCAAAGGAATTTCTTGTGGAGGGGTTGGGAGGAAGGAAAGAAGATTCATCTTGTCAAATGGGAGCAAATATGCCTTCCTATGGAAGAAGGGGGGGTCTGGGTTTAAGGAAGATAAAGGTGACAAATTCGGCTCTTCTTAGTAAGTGAATCTGGAGGTTTGCCACAGAAAGGGGTGCCTAGTGGAGAAGCCTGATAGCTGCCAAGTTTGGAGTAGAATGGGAAAACTAGAGGTCAAGGGATCCCCTTACAAATTGGGGCTGCTCTTTATGGAAAGGCATAATGAGATATTTTCCTTTAGAGAGGGTGTAAGCTTCAAAGTAGGCATAGGAGACAGAATTAGATTCTGGAAGGATCCTTGGTACTTAGATCACCCTTTGGCTGAAGATTGCCCTACTCTTTATCAATGTGCCTCCAATCAGAATGCTTCGATTGCCAATTCTTACAGTTTCTCAGGAATTGAGGTGACATGGGCTCCACAGTTTAGAAGAATTCTTTTTGATTGGGAAATGGAAGAAGCTATGAGATTGCTGGAAATTTTGCAAGCTCAGAGTATTGACTATATTCAGGAGGACGAGTGGACTTGGAAGTGGTCTAAAGAGGGTAGCTTCTCAATAAAATCAATGGCCAGTAGACTCAGTAGTAGGGTTGCAGTGGGAGACTTTCCATCTAAGCAAATTTGGAACTCAGTTAGTCCCTCAAAAGTGAACTTCCTTGTCTGGACCATGGCTTTAAATAAATGCCTGTCCAGATCCAACCTAGAAAGAAGAGGCTTGCAGATAATTGATGACTCGTGCTCTTTGTGGTTCACACTCAGAGACTGCTGATCACCTTTGTGTTCATTGCCCGGTTGCTGCCTAGGTGTGGAACCACTTCTTACGGGCAGTGGAGATTTGTTGGGTCATGCTTAAATCTGTAAAGGAGGTGCTCAGTAGCTGGAAGATCAGTAATTTGAAGAAAAAAGGAAAGCTAGTCTGGAGTACTAACTCAGCAACAGTGCTCTGGGCCATTTGGTCTGAGAGAAACAACAGAATATTTAATCAAAAAGTGAAAAGCCCTGAGGAGATAGGACAGGCGGTAGGCAGTAAACTGATATCCTGGATTTCTGTCAATCCAGAGTTTAAACATCTAAATGTATTTCAGTTGTTGAGTTCTCAACCGATTTGGTGTTCGTAATGTTATCAGGGCAGGTTGCTCTCTAATCTATTTTCTCTTCTCTTGATTCTCACGAGAAGCACTAATCCTATTGTCCTATTAGGATTTATTTCTCTCTCTTCCTTGAGAAAGATTAAGGCTGTTTTGATCAACCCTAATTGCTGTTCAGTCTACTTTGCACAACCAACAAGAGAGATTTTATTAGATCTCTCTTGGGAGACCTTGGTTTGAGGCCAAACTTCAGATCTAGTGTTGCCTTGACCTGATCTATTCACCCTACATATAGCATCTGATTTGGTGAAATTTTCGAATTTCTGATTTTCTTCTTGGGGTGGCAATAGTGTACAATTTCCTTTCTGGACTGCAATAGCTTTGGACTTCAGGCATTCTACACCAGCCCATGATCTAGGCTTTGTCAGAGTTAGTTCGAAAGTCAGGGAAAGAGAGAGACAGATAGAGAGAGAACGACCTAATGGTGGGTGTGACACCTTGTGTCAGTTGACACCCTGAAAGATATATTAATATTAAGTTGTAAAAGGACAGATCTGCCCTTAATGTACAGGAGAGATAATACAAAGAATAGATATACAACTAAGAAAAGTAAAAGTACAAAATAGCTCTACGACTAGATTTCACTGTCTCTACACTCCCCCTCAAACTGATGCCTAGGAATAAGCATAAGTTTGTCCATGAGAAATAGATGCCGAGCCCGTGTCATTGCTTTAACAAGTTTGCTAGTTGAAGCCCGAAAGAGACATGAGGAAGAGATATGGTACCCTCAAGAAGGAGATCACGAATGAAGTAGCAATCAACTTCTATGTGTTTGGTGCGCTCATGGAAGACGGGGTTGGATGCAATTTTTATTGCACTGATATTGTCTGCATAAAGAGGAACAAACAACGATGGCTCATTTAGTATTTCAAATAGAAGAGCCCAAAGCCATATGATCTCACTACACACGGAAGACATAGCCCTGTATTCAGCTTCAGTGGAAGATTTGGACACAATAGCTTGTTTCTTGCACTTCCAGGAGATAAGGGAGTTGCCTAGGAAGACACACCAGCCAGTAGTGGACCGTCAGGTGTCAGGGCATCCAACCCAATCAGCATCTACATAGGCCATAAGATGAATGGGAGATGATGAGGAGAAGAATATCCCAGGTGACAGTGTGCCTCACACATATCTTATAATCCGATGAACTACAAATAAATGTGGTTGTCTCGGAGAAGAAACAAACTGACTTACTATCTGAACTGCATAAGATATGTCTGGCCGAGTCATGGGGAGATAGATTAAACTTCACACTAGTTGATGATAAAGGGTAGGATCTTCAAGGGGAGACCCATCATCTTTGCTAAGTTTCAGGTTTAGTTCTAGTGGAGTGTCCACAATCTTAGAGTCACTAAGATTTGCCATTTTAACCAGGTCAACCGCATACTTCTGTTTAACAAAGTAGCCTCGAGAATTTCTGCTCACTTCCAGGCCCAAGAAATATGTCAAAGGTCCCAAGCCCTTCATCTTGAAGGATTCACTAAGTAACTATTGTAGCCTAGAAATTCCTTCTGTATCATCCCCTATAATGAGTATATCATCAACATAGAGGAGTAACATTGTTACTCCCTGCTTCCTCCTTAAGATGAATAAGGAATGATCAGAAAGACTCTGGGTAAAGCCAACATTGGTGATGACGGATCTGAACTTTTCAAACCATGCCCTAGGGGCTTGCTTTAGGCCATAAAGTGACTTTTTCAGACGACAAACAAGTTACGGATCTGTACAGTATCCTATACAGGAGCAAAGGTCTCCTCATAGTCTATCCCGTATTCCTGTTTGTATCCCTGTGCAACAAGTCTAGCTTTATATCTATCTAGGCTCCGATCAGATTTCAGTTTCACAGAATAGACCCATCAACTTCCAATGAGAGAGGCTTCTGGTGGAGCTTGAACCAGGTCCTAGGTGTCATTCTCAAGAAGGGCTCGAATCTTAGAATCCATGGCATCTTTCCAGTGTGGTTCTGCTATGGCCTGCTGGTAAGGTCTGGGAATGTCTATGGTAGATAAAATAGCAGAAAAGGAGCTATGGTCTAGTGAATAACCATAGCAATTAGGTGGTCGAGAGATTCTAGTAGAACGACGTAAAGCGGGTCTAAGAGGAAGGTCAGGTACACTTACTGAGGGAGCTGGAGTGATCGGATCAGCAACTGGAGGTGGAGCAGAAGGGGGGATGGAGACTGAAGAAGGTCGTTGCTTCCTGAAGTATGTCTGAAGCTGTTGCAGAGGTGACAATGGAATATCTGAGGTGCCTGTAGAATCAAAACTGTGCAATAAGGAAATAGGAGATGAGAATTTCACAATATGTTCAAAAAAAGACACTTTCAAGAAAAACTATATTACGAGAGATTCGAAAGCGACGAACCAAGGGATCATAGCAAAGGAACCCTTTATGTTCAGAACTGTACCCCATGAAGGCACACAAAGTTGTTTGTGTAGTTAACTTTGTGCGTTCATGGGGTGGAAGGTGGACAAAACAAGCACAACCAAAAACCCTGAGCATGGATAGGTCTGGAGGTTTGTGAAAAAGAGATTGAAAAGGAGAGGAGTTATTCAAAACAGATGATGGAAGACGATTTATGAGATACATAACAGTGCTGGCCGCCTCCACCCAAAACCAAGAGGGTACATGGGAATCCTGTAAAAGGGTTCTGACTACACTCAAGATGTGCCCATTCTTCCTTTTTGCTACCCCGTTTTGTTGTGGGGTGCCCGAACAAGATTTTTGGGGTTGAATTCCATGTTGTTTCAGGTAGTTCTGAAAATCCCCATCAATATACTCTCCCCCTGAATCCGATCTTAACACACAAATTCGAGCATCAAATTGGGTAATTACATAAGCGTGAAAGTGTTTAAAAACAATGTACACTTCAGATTTCTTTCGAAGAAAATAAGCCCAAGTAAAAGGAATCCAGTCATCAATGAAGGTTACAAAATACTTGTATCCCAGCTGTGAAACAACTGGAGACGACCAGACATCACTATGTATTAAATGAAAGGGAACGGTTGCATGCTCAGAATAAAAAGGAAAGGGTAAAATATGACTCTTACGTTAACCACAAGTAATGCAATCTTTATTCACATTCTTAAAAGAAACAACAGAAACAGGTAAACTACTAGAAGCAAATAACTGATCAAGTTTCTTAGAAAAAGGATGGCCAAGGCGTCTATGCCACAAATGCCAATCATTATTACAATTAAAAGATCCAGAACTAGAAGTAGTAGAAAGCAAACAAGAAGTAAAAGCATAATCAATCTTATTCTTCTCAAACTCCAAGGCAAAGAGTCTTCCCAGTCTACACCCCTTCCCCTTCACCTCCCCAGTTTGCTGGTCTTGTATCAAGCAACCATCAGAAGTAAATGAGACATTATTACCTTCCTCTACAAGTTGGCCAACAGAAATCAAATTAGTGGTGAGTTTAGGTACAAATAGAGTTTTGGATAAATGAAACGAAGATGATTTAGAGGTAGATAAGTACAAATCATCACAACCAAGTATGTCAAGTTTCTCACCGTTTGCAGTAATAATGTCTATTGGGAAGATGGGGTTTGGGATACTGACTAAGAGTAGCCCCTGTCATGTGGTTAGAGGCTCTTGAGTCTATATACCAGAGGTGGTTCGGTGAAGGGCAATAGGTCGGTGACTTACCAGACAGACCGGTAGCAAAAAACGCTGAGGAGATGACTGAGGACATGAGCTGTCGAATCCTTTCTTCAGACATACTATTGGAGGTGTCATTTTGTCCAGCTACAGAAGTGATAGAGGAGGCATCTGAACCATCTACAACAGTCTGATAAGCCTTGTAGTTCCCTTTCTTCTGATTTGGACCACTACCTTTCTGCGGCCGGGTAGGACATTCAATGATGATGTGGCCGACCTGCTTGCAATAGGTGCATGTGTTTTTCTTCTTACAATGGGAGGAGAAATCCTTCTTCCCCTTTGGTTTAGTTTCCAAGAAGACGGCATCAATGTTGGAATCCTTCCTTCCATCCAATGTAGTTTGAGTAGTCAATCTAGTTTCTGCCCTCAAAATCTCCCCAAGAATAGTATCTGAGTTAGGAAGTGTTCCTCGGCTTAGGATATTAGAATGGACGACTTCAAATTCTGGCCTTAGGTGCATTAGGAAATGCATAATTTTTCTCCTGTCGAAGTGTTCCTTCATGTATTTAACACAATAGTCTGAAGGATCATCTCCCATGTGAACTAACTCATATTCTGTCCAAAGGTTAATGAACCCGACATAGTACTCCTGGACCTTTCTATCTCCCTGATAGTAAGAAAATATGTCAACCTCTATCTGATATTGTCTAGAGGTATTTGATTGCTGATAAACTTTCTCAAGGTATTGAAACATCTCATAGGCTGTCTTGTACCCTCTCATAGGGATAGCAATATCAGTTTCGACTGAGCCTAGAATCCATGGCGCAATTTTTGCGTTGTTGATCTTCCACTAATTAAGTCCCTTGGTGTTAGAGTCATCAAGTTTAGACACAGATCCATCTAGGTACCCCCAAAGACCCTTAGCTTCGACATGGAACTGGAAATTGAACTTCCATAGTGCGTAGTTCGTACTGTTGAACTTGATAGGAAGAACATCCATCCTTTCTGATGCCATCGAATGACAAAGGGCAACAACACACTTCCAAAAACCAAAAGAAATTCGAACCAGAGAAGAAAAGAAGAATACCTTTCGGCTGATGTCCAACAAAGGCAACTGTAAAGTTCTGCTGAACCGAAAAGTGGATCAAAACCCCTCGAAGACGAATCCGATCCAAACCAAACCAAAGATGTTCAATAGATCTGCTTTGGGCGACACCAAATCAAAAATTTCAGGCTGATCCGATGTCTCTATAGAGAGATATAAAAAAAAGATTGAACCCAGTGGCGCAACAGTCCGAAAAACAGATCTGTAGAGTTCAGATCTATAGCCGATCCAAGAAGAGAAGAAAAGATGATACTTAAGAACTTCCAAATACTGTTATGGAGTTCTTGAATCAGTAGTAGCCGAGGTGTTGAGTGAAGTTCAGGTCGTGACCTGCTCTGATACCATGTTAGAGTCAATTCGAAAGTCAGAGAAAGAGAGAGACAGACAGAGAGAGAACAGCCGAATGGTGGGTGTGACACCTTGTGTCAGTTGGCACCCTAAAAGATATATTTATATTAAGTTGTAAAAGGACAAATCTGCTCTTAATGTACAAGAGAGAGATAATACAAAGAATAGATATACAGCAAAGAAAAGTAAAAGTACAAAAATAGCCCTATGGCTAGATTTCAGTCTCTACAGGTTTTTCTCTCCAGATTGAAGGGCTCTCTCAAGCTCATTTTAACCTTACACTCAGTTTCTAGTTTGGAGTTTTTCTGAGGGCTGTTTTGATCAGCACAAGGTACCTCCTTGTTCTTGGAAAAGACATCTGATATGTTGGTAAATGACAATTTTCTCTCAATCGGCTGATTCAATCGACCTATAACCCTATATCTGATGTCATCCATTGGTTCTCTTGCTTCCCATTTAATTGTTTCAGACTTTAGATTGATAGTTGAGAGTTTTTAGATTCGACAGTCCTAAAACTTTCCTTTTTTGGACTGTCAACTTTGAGTTCTCGATTTCTGAAGTTGTTTGTGGTATTTTGTGGAGTCTCTTGACTTCCTCTAGTACTGGAATTCTTTTCTATCCCCCTGGACTAGAGTGGATTGTTGCTACATTTGGTTTTCTCTGATATTGTTGTGATTGGACTATTGTTTCTTTGCTGAAATGGCCTTTGATAGAGTTGATATTATTCTTGTGAAATTCGATGGATCAACTTATCGGATTGACACTATTGTTGTAGCACATTGAAGTAAGAAATCTTCTATTGGTGGTGATTCTCCGGCATCTATGATTGTGTTCTCCAGTTATTGGTAACATCTGCTATTTCTTCTGCCTTTTCTGCTATTGGCTTATCTGGTGAGTTCTCCAGTTATTGTTCTTTTCCTTCTCATGTTTGGATCATTGACTCTAGATCTACTAGCCATATGACAGGATCCTACCCTAACCAACCAAGTAACCTTCTTGAAACCCATCACAAACATATTGTTATTGCCAATGGTGAAAAGTTAAACATCATTGGTTGCAGTCTGTATCTTAAGCTTTCAGCCATTGTGTCATTCCCTCTTACCAAGACCTTTCTTGTTCCTAATCTCAATAATCTGATTTCTGTTGTCCAATTAGTTGACGAAGGTAACATTCTCACATTTTCTCATGATGGATGTTTGATTCATAACCGAAACACTGGGAAGGTGAAAGGGGAAGGGGTGCAGGTTGGGTTATCTGTTTGCATTGGAGTTCGAGAAGTCTCAAACAACAGCATCATCAACTTACTTCAGCTCCTTCACTTCTAGTTCCTTTCTGAATCATAGAAATAATGTTTGGGATTTATGGCATAAACATTTGGGTCATGTACATGTTGAGAAATTAATTTTTTTTTATTCAGGTCTTATTAAGAATAAAGTTCCTTTCTTGTAGACTTTTGATACATATTGTATTTCTTGTTGTTTAAGTAAGAGTTGTACTTTACCTTTTCCTCGCATGTTTGAGCATGCTACCTCTCCCTTTGAGCTTATTCATAGTGATGTCTAGACTACATCTATCACTTCTCAACTTGAATACAAATATTTTTTATTGTTCATTGATGATTGTAAAAGGTACATGTGGGCATACTTTATTTTCCACAAGTTAGAGGTATTCCCAACATTTAGGTTGTTCCATGTTATGGTACGGGTTCGGTTTCATCACAAGTGCATATTCATTGTTTAGATTCAAGGGGAGAATATACTGATGGAGACTTTTTATCCTATTTGAAGAATCATGGTATCAAGTGCAACAATGCTATCCAAATATTCCCCAATAGAACAATGTGGTTGAGCGCAAGAATAGACATATCCTTAGTATTGCAAGAGTCCCATACTTTCTTTTTGGGTAGAGGCAGCCAGTACAACTGTGTTTTTGATCAACTATATTCCTTCCTATGTTCTTGGTAATATGTCTTCCTTTCAGAAGTTGTTTGGTCATTGTCTAGATTTATCTATGCATCATGTTTTTGGATGTGTGCTTGGTTCGTCTTCCCGCTCGCAAACGTTCTAAATTGTCTACAGTGTGTCATTTGTGCTTTTATGGGTTGTAATCATGACCACAAAGGATTTCTTTGCTATGATCCCTCTATTCGTTGTATTCATATCTCATGTAATGTTGTTTTCCTTGAGCATATTGCCTTTTTTGTTGGAATTGCTAGATTTTCTATACCATCTGTTTCTGTTTTGCCAAACTTTGATTCGTAGGATGCTCCACCTCTTTTTACTAAGAAGGACCTTGTCGCCTTCTCTCACAAGCAATTACATGCTCTAGTCCCTGTGCCTGTCACTCCCCTTCCTCCTGATTCAGATCATCATCTCACCACTCTCCTGTAAGTGATACATCTATTTCAGATACTACTCTTACCTTTGTTCCCCTTTGTCGTTTTATTTGTATATCTAGACCTCCTGATCGCTATGATTTTCCTTTGAACCATTAGCTCTTTGTCTGTTGTCTTATGACTCTTATCTTCCACAGATATTCTTCACTCCTACCAAGAGGCTAGTCTGTCGTAGCTCTCATTGGAAGGAAGCCATGGATGCAGAGATTCATGCATTACATGAGAATGACACTGGGACCTTGTGCCTGCTCCTCCATATGCCTCTATTGTTGGGAGCCGTTGGGTTTACAACATTAAGCTAAAACCTGATGGATCTGTTGATCGATACAAGGCTCGTTTAGTTGCCTAGGGATATAGTCAGGAGTGTGGCATCGACTATGAAGTAACCTTTGCTCCTGTTGCAAAGATCACCATATAGTCCATGTTCTCTTAGCATTCTCCTTTGTCCAATCTTGGACCATTTGCTAGTTAGATGTGAAGAATGCCTTTCTTCATGATTAGTTGAAGGAGACATTCTACAAAAAGCCTCCTCCTGGATAATGCAATGGTTCTTCTTTAGTATGTCACCTCAAAAAAATCTCTAAATGGTCTAAAATAGGCTCCCCATGCATGGTTTGAATACTTTCAAGATGTAGTTGCTGCTAGATATAGCCAAAGTTCCTTTGATCACTCTCTCTATTAGGTGATGGACTCAAGGTATTACCATTCTTCTGTTGTATGTTGATGATGTGTTGTTGACTAGGAATAATGGTGAAGGTATCCGTGTATTGTAGATATAGCCAGAGTTCCTCTAATCACTCTCTTTATTAAGTGACGACATCAAGGTATTACCATTCTTCTATTGTATGTTGATGACGTGTCGTTGACTAGGAATGATGGTGAAGGTATCTGTGAATTGAAGTTGTTACTTCATAATTCCTTTCACATGAAGGATTTAGGCCCCCTCTCCTATTTCCTGGGTCTGGAAGTTCATCGTAGTGATCAAGGGTATTTTGTTTGTCAATAGAAGTATGCCTCTGACCTTGTTAAACTTACTGGTATTATTGATAACATGTTGATACACCTATGGCGCAGAATATTAAGTTACCCAAATCTAAAGGTCCATTGCTTCCCGATGCTACCTTGTATCGCTAACTTGTGGGATCTCTCGTTTATCTCACTATGGCTCGACCTGATATTTTTCATGCTGTTCAGGTTGTTAGTCAATTTGTTTCTACTATTCGTCAACCTCATATGATTGTTGTTTCGCATAATTCGGTATGTTAGGGGCACAACTTCTCAGGGGCTGTTCTTCTTCTCCTCCTCCCCTATTTGGTTGAAAGCATATGCTGATGCAAATTAGGCTGGTTGTCCTGACATTTGTAGGTCCACTTTTGGGTGGTGTTTCTTTATGGGTGATTCTCTCATCTCTTAGAAGCTTAAAAAACAACAGACAGTCTCCAAGTTTTCCACTGAAGCAGAGTATAGGGCAATGTCTTTTGTTTGCAGTGAAAAATTGTTTGGTTATAATCTCTCTTTATGGATCTTGGTATTCAGCTTCCTATTCCTATTCCTCTCTATGTAGACACTATGAGTGCCATCAAGATTGTATCTAACCGTCTTAAATGAGAGGACCAAGCACATCGAGGTGGATTGCTACTTTACTCGAAATCTTTTCATTGTTGGGTTTATATCACTTCCTCATGTAGCTTCGGACATGCAGATTGCTGATATCTTCATCAAGGCTATGATTAGAGTTCGACACCTCTTTCCTATAGGCAAACTAATGTTTATGTCTATACATCAATTTGAGGGGGAGTGTGGAGATTCTGTGACTTGATGTATCTTGTTAGTATAGTAAATGTTGTACATTACATGTATTCTTTATCCTCTTTTTGTCTTTCAGCCCTATTCATTCTTGTCATTGTACATATCTTTTAATATATAAGACTCTTTGAGGTGGGGGTCGACCATTCTGGACACCTAAGATTGTTCTTGTTCTCTTCTCTATTCGGCCAAGAGTGTTGACAAAGTGCATACCCTTAGAAAAGTATCAAGGGATGTGGTAAATAGATGAAGCCCCTCAAATTCAAAAATAGGAAGAAAACTAAAACCAAAAAGACAGTATGAAATACTTCTCCACACAGTAGGAATCTATCCGAACAATCTGTTCTCTGTGTATCTATGTGTGAACTGTTAATTTGAAATTATAAACTTGTAAGATTGCATCTAAGTTCTTTATACTGTTTCTCTCTTTCAGACTCAACAAGAAGGCTGCCTTCATTTCGATCATCACTTGAGGAAAGGGAGGCAGCTTATCTGGCTGCTCGTCAACGAATCTTTTCTATAGATGACAGTGAGGCCAAACAATCTGTTGGCAAAAAGCCACGGAACATCCCTGTGGTTGCTCGCCGGATGATTGCACATGCATTGGGTCAAAGAATTAACCTGTCCAATGAGGTCACTCTTCCAAACAATATAGAATATGAAGGGGAAAAGGAGAAATTGAACAGTAGAGAGAACAATGAAGTTTGTCATAGTTCAAGCTTGGAACTTTCTCGGGAAAGACTCGCATGCAGCCAGAAGTTGACATTGCAACCTAGTAACTCATGTGGTAAACCAACAGCAAGAAGCCTAGCAAGTGATGATGCATCGCAGACAGAAAAGATGCAGGAATCATCCCATAACAAATCCTCAAGTTTTGGTATGTTGCAGAATGGAAGCTATGGCAGAGATGTTTGCAGGGACAGTATGAAACAAGAGCATTTGGGAGCTGCAAGGAGAATGCTTGCTCATGCTTTGGGCCGAAACTCAGTCAAGGAGAACCCTGGTCTCGTGAAATGCAGTCAAACAAAACCTATTGACCATGAATAGATACTGAAAAGATGAGCTAAATAATCATTTCACTCGAGAGCAGCACTCGTGACTTTGTTGACCAGAGAAAGCACAAATAAGCATTTATATGATAAAGCGGTTGGTTGGTATGATACCTTCAGGGAACTAAGGTGGGAATCTGAAATCATGACTCGTGATATATGACAATTTCATAGCTTCCCAAAAACTTTTTATACATGCTTGTTCATGGGAAATACTAAAAAGGGTCGAATGTTGTAATTGGGCAAAGGAGAGCTAGCCAGGGATCTTATGGGAAACAGAGGTTTCAGTATGTTGCTGATCTGAAAAGAGTTTACGAGCTGAATCTGCATATTGTTTAGTTCTCAGCCAAGAGAAATTGATACTTGGGCTTCTGTGATATATTTGTCCAGCCGTGGGTTTGTTTTTGAATTTTGATACTATTTAGTCCAGTTTGTTTCTCATTGCAAGGGTGTTTATCCTTTCAAATTGGTGGTATGAGGAGAAAATTATCATCCCTCCTATACCGAGGGTAATCTAATCAAAATTTTAATTTTCCGACAAATATTCCACTGGACAGAAGGGGCGGGATACTCCCGTGATTATTCTTTCTTAGCCTGTTGATATAATTTGGAAAGCTAAAGACTAACTTTTGCGGTATTTAGTTGTTATTTGTTAACTTTAACTCCGGTATGTCAAATAGATTATTTATAACTAATAGCTAGTCAGG
This sequence comes from Nelumbo nucifera, assembly GCF_000365185.1. Next base: position 3,442,922 of record NW_010729094.1, on the reverse strand, counting down.
CTTTTTTTTTTTCTATTGATCAGTCACAGCCTCAAAGGTAGGCTCAGTTGCACGTTTAGGTGAATCAAATTCTTACCCAGAGAACAGAAAGACGCAATATTGTAGGATTCAAGTGATTCAGTCAACGTTGTAAGACATGGACGGTTCATTAAACTGCAAAGGCCACCAGACCAGGTTATAGATTTTATTTTGGAGATTTTACCGTTCAGTCCACCCACCCCTAGGTGGAGCTACTACTAGACTAGGGGTGGACTGAATCTTGCCCGTGGATTAATTGATGCCAAATTCACGGGCAGGATGTGATTTATAGGGGGGGCTACTAGTAGAGTAGGAGGGGGTTGCAAATTCAATTTCTGACGGGATTGCAATCAATTTGTTATTTTTTGTTACGAGGACATGGCAGGCCCAATGACAAAGGCACACATGTAATTCAGGATGGTCCTCAACTGGTTAGACAACATCACTTAGAGACTAGATGAGGTAGGGTGCCCGGCAAGAGGCCGCCCACAAGGTAGCTGCCCCGCTGGGAGCCTGGGGGCATCACAGTGGATGCTCTTCCCAAGCTCCATTGATCCAGCGCCCCATTGGACCTAACAGAGCCAACCCCTCAGCGTCCAACAGCAGCAGCCCGTCGAAGACCTCCAATCGACAAGGAGGAGATCCAGCCAGGTCCCACGACAACTGTCGGGGCCATGATCAACAATATCGAGTGGAAAGCCCCCGGGATGAAGGTGGGCGCTCTGGCAACTACAGTCCTCCTCCGAGGGCTGGAGGCCAACACCATGCCTCTCCCTCTCATGTATCAAATCTCTGTGAGAACTCCTCAACAAACAATGGGCCCGAAGGAATCAGGATGACACTGGAAGCTAACACCATGCCTCTCCCTTTCATGTTTCAAATCTCTGTGAGAACTCCTCAACAAACAATGGGCCTGAAGGAATCAGGATGTACTCGCATCAGAATACTTTGGGAATAGGGCTGACCCGTTCCACGTCCGAGAGGACCAGGACAAGGCTCAAGCTCCCATCGGCCAAATGATTGTCAACCTACAGGTGCAGATCGACACCATGCAAAACGAACTTCGGCAAGTTAAAGAGAGCCGAGGTGATGCCTCTACAAGCCAGAACCCTTCGCCTAGTAGAATGGACGCCTTCATCGACTCCACCACCTTGGAGCCCCTCTTGCCCCACTTTAAAGCCCCCACATTGGAGATGTACGATGGAACCACCGACCTAGACGACCACCTAAAAAGCTTCCGAGCATTCAAGCTCCTTTACAAATATTTTGACGCCTTGACATGTCGAGCTTTCCAAGAGACTTTCAAGGGGGCAGCCCGCCAATGGTTCTCTGGGCTCCCACCTCACTCCATCAGCTCATGGGAGAAGTTCCCTAATCTTTTCCTCTCCCACTTTGTCAGCAGTTGATGGTGCCAGAAAACCGTCGTCTCCCTCATGTCCATTCGATAGAAGCGTGGCAAGAGTCTGCGGTCCCCTCAGCTTCAGCTTTAGTGTAAACGTTTTGATTACGCTTAACTGCTAGGACCCCTCGGCCGTGCGACTAGCCGAAGCAAACAACCTTCACCAAGGTTATATGCTTGGACTGGACGACAACCAAGGCAAACGACTCTTAGTGAACCAAATGCCTACTTGCCCTCCTCGCTAAGGCATGAAAGCACAAGGACCTCAACTATGGCAACGGACAAAGATTTCGGTCTACCATGAACAAACACACTAGAATGAGCTAAGTACTTTGCTAAAATAGGAAGAATTCCGTGACCTTGGCCAAGCACGTCCCCACGACCTCAACTGACCGTAGGCTCACACCCCAAAATCCCCAAGAAAGGCTGAGCCTTGCGAGCTAAGGCACACGCCTCGCCCCGAACCCTCTACGACATAGCTTGGCCTCGACCTAGCTACCTTGACGGGGATAGAGAACAAGCTGAGAGAGCTAAGGCATTTGCCTCCCTTTCCTTCCTACTAAGGAAAGGGGCCTCGAACCCTAGGCAGTGTAGCTCGGCCTTGGCCTAGCAACCTTGATGGGGATGGAGAACAAGCCAGGAGAGCTAAGGCATTCGCCTCCCTTTCCTTCCCGCTAAGGAAAGGGGCCCCGAGCCCTTGATGGCATAGCTCGGCCTCGGATAGACTCCCTTAACTTGGTTTCCTACACAAACATCTAAGTAATAGGCCACTACCTTTTTTCACTATTTGTGACCTCTCGGAAGGAGGCATCGGCCCCTAGCAAAAAAAAAAAAAAAGAGAGAGAAGCAAAAAAAGGAACAAGTTAAGCAAAAAAGTGTTTCATTGATGTCATCTGTGTATCCTTACAAAAAATAGCCTCGGATGGGAGAGGTCGAGCCCCTTACAAAATTTGGACAAAAAGAAAAGAGAAGAAAGAGCAACTCAAGGCGATCCTTCATACTTCGGCTGCTTTGGTTGGCGTGGGCTGCTTTCCAACGGCCTAGTCCTCGGAAGGCTGCTCTCTGTTGATGGGCATGGGTCCCTCGGCCACTGGATCTAGTAGGAGCCCCAATTGGTTGATGTCAAACTCAGGCATCAAGGCCAACACTTGGGGCTTAGTGTCTTTAATGCCCTCAAGATACGAAGAGGCACCATAAGCAGCCAACTCCTTCTGATAATCTAGAGTCTTCTTCCACGCATCCACGACCTCCTTAGCCCTCTTCAACACAGCCTCGCACCACTTTTCGGCCGAGAGTCGCCTATCCTTGGAAGCATTCAACTTGTTCTCTGCCAACTTCAGTGTGTCCTTCAAGGACCACACCAACTCCTTCTCAGCAGAGACCTCAGCCTCTAGGACTTGCCTCAGATCACGCTCCTCTTGCATGGCCGAGACGATTGCCTATCGGCCACTCTTTGCTTCAGCAACCTAGACCTCGAGTTGCTCCCTCTTCTCCTCGGAGGCCTTCAGCTGAGATAAAAGAACCTCCACTTTATCACATAGGTCAACGGCATAGCAAGTCTCCTGCAACAGAAATACGATCGTCAGCAAAAGGAAAGAAAGAACAAGAAAATTTTCCTAAGTGACAAAGCAAGTACTACTTACCTCGGCCATACAATCCATAAGGGTGTCTCGGACACCCTGCACGCCCTTCTGGGTCATGGTGTTCCTATTGGCCGTCGGCACCATCCCAGTGAGTAGGGCCTAACCAACCCCCGAGGTGCTCAAGGAGTCTCCATCCTTGACGTTCCACTGGGGATGGAAGGTGCACCGCGTCATCAACAACATATCGCCCCTCAACTTGGACAAGTCACGGGGCCCTGAGTGGCAGGACCCTCAATGACCGCCTCGGCTGGGTGTCCCCTTGGCGTGCTTGCATCACCGACCTCGGCAGGGTGGTCCTTCGTTGCCAGCCTCTTGCCCCTCGGAGGCTGAAGGGTCTTAGTTGGTTTCTTGGTGGTGAGCTCCTGCCGCTGGTTCGCCTAGGCAAGTCATCTCCCCTTCTCAGCCTCAGCACCAATAGGCGCTTGCATGAGTCCTCTCGACACTTATTTCTTCGACAGGCCCTCACCCGAGGTTTTCTTCAGCGACTTAGCCGCCTCTAGTAGCAACTCCTTAGTGTTCGGTCGCATCTCTGCAAAAACACAACTAAAGTATCAGTATGTGGTTTGTGTTAGACAATGTGTGCCCTTAGCTCCAATAAGATTGATGTACATATACATTTATTGTAAATGAACAAAAGTACATTATTGTTTCATGTTAATATTGGTATGTTTTTGTGAATTTACCCCTTAAACTGGACACTTATGGGACTCGTGTTAGTTTAGAATGTTCTCAGCCGTTGGATAGACTTGGGAAGTTTATTTTCCCAAGGCCGACAATGATGTGTTGTCAAAGAAGTTGGGGTAGCTTGTCTTAGCTGCTAGGATTAGACCCAAAGCACATGTAGTGTGTATGTTTGGTTGAAACATTGAACCTGAACCATTTTCCACTTATGCCCTAGACCTTGGAGATTGATGGACAAAACTAGAAATTGCACATAACCCTTAGGCTTGATTATGGTACTGCATAAGTGTCGGATTATGCTATCTTTGATATACCAATCAGTGAGATTCATTGAGGGTCAAAACCTGGGTATGTTGGGGCAATCCGAGAATTCATCTAAGTGGGTGATCATAGTGATAGGATCGGCCCCTTTGTCGAAAAAAGTGAATGATAGGGTTTACAATCTCTCTGATGGAAACCTAAATTGTCGGTAGTGGATTTCAACTATTTTTGAGATTTGGTTTTGCAAAATATATATATGTTTTATGAAAAATGCAAAAGGTTTTAATTATTGGGATCCATTCGAGCAGAGAGTGTGACACTGCACCTTGTAGCCAAAGGAGAGGTCCTTCCCTATCAGATAGTGTTTAATCATTATGGGTCGAGAGGTTAAGTGTAAGAGACCATTAAGGGATGAATATCTGATGGGTTTTATCTTACTTAAGTCTATTATCCTTGGGTCTTCATAGGATGGCTGAATTCAAAGATCGTTTAAGTGTAAATGTTGGGCTCATTTTGAGCCCATAGTGATGTGCTCAGGGGTTCACTACGTTTAGCAGTGAATTCGGCCAGGCCTTTTCACAGAGGCTGGGTCGAATCCATGTGGGCTTACATGAGGTCATTGTGAGGTCCCATGCCATACAAATCAGGCCTAACTTGGACAAGCAACAACCTTGGGTCGTGAGCCTTATAATGAGGGAAATGGAATTTTCCTATTTGGGTGATGGGTTAGTGGTTTAGGTCAAATGGATCGATGTAATAGTTAAATAATAAAATTTTTAAAAATAAAAATCATAAAGAATCATAAAAACATAAATAAATGACAGAAAATTGAACATATATCTAATATTATATCTTAATTATATCAAATAACATTTAGTGTGATAAGAAAAGAATTTTTTTTATTAATGATGTAAATGAAATGTATAATTTAAAACTGTTTGAAAATGATATTTCCATCTAAGTGGTGGGTGAATAGTGCAGATTTCTAGATCAAATAAGTGAACCTATAATGTTATAATTCAAGTAATACAAGTTAAAAGAATAAATAGAAAAACAAAAAAGTTATAAAAATATGAATTTGTAGAAAATGTGGTTAAGTTTCTATTAAAGTATAATTGTTATATTAAAATGTAAGTGTAATAAATCATAATTATTGTTTATCAATGAAATAAATCTATATTGTTATTAAAAGTGTGAATGAGAATGTGAAACTTTTGTTTGCATAAAATACCCCACTTTTTTAATTTAGTCCCTCCCTACTTGTAAGGACAGACATGTAATTTGAGCAACCACTTGCTTCCTTATTCAATCCCTCTCATTAAGTCTTATATTTAAGGCAATAACTCCCATTAACATTCATTAAATAATATCTTTTACTAAAATGGGTGTATTTTTTAATTTGGTCCTCTCTAATTGTGAGCACAAAATGTAATTTGAACTATTGCATTTCTCCTCATTCAATTGCCTCTCATTAAGTCTTATATTTAGGATATTAACTATCATTCTTTCATTGAATCCTATATTAATTGATAATATTAAAGAAAAATAAGTGTAACAAAGAATAATTGTTTTTATTGATGATAAAATTAAAATACAAACTTAAAAACCAACCCAAAAATGGAGTTGCTTTCTTATTTGGTGGTCAGCCAACAATTCAAGTTTTTGGGTGAAAATGTGTCAACCCTTGATGTCATTGTTAAATGATAATAAAAATTTAAAAAGATGAAAGTACACAAAGGTATAAAAAATCATAAAAAACATTGGGGCACATCTCTAATATCCTATTAAACAAAAAACGTGTGGCAAATAAGAATAATTTTTATAGAGATAGAAATATACAAAATTTTAGAAACATAGCATTCACTATCATCATCATAAAAAATTGTTACATGCAAAGCACATGCATACTTACTACTAGTAGAATAAAAAAGTCATGAGCAAAGAGAATTAATGTCTAACCCAAAATCCCACCTTTTTGAGAAAAAAACCCATAGACATCATTTCATTTAATTTGCTCAACAAAATTGTAAAATAAAAAATAAATAATTAAAACTTATGCACATGAGATCCATAAACCCATTGACCAAGTTAAATGGATCAATGGTTTAACTTGTTATGCCAATAACATAATAGTGAAGTCACTATTTTTGTAAACAAGTAGTTTGGTGGTAAATGGATAGGATTTTGTTCAAGTGACAAATTAACCAATCTAACCAATTTATTTGAGCATAGGATAAAAAAAACTAGTTAAAATCAATGTTCTAAAAATCAATTGGAATTATATTTTAATCTAATAAATAAATGTGTGATTCAAAAATTAAATAATAACAATAAAAGTATAACAATTTTCGTAGAAATTCTAAAAAATTAAGCATTTTTAAATATTATATATTCATCATGTTAAACAAAAAAAAAATTGTGGAAAATGATATCTATTATTTTTAAAGATGAAAATGGCTAAAATTATAAAAAAAATAATAATCTCTTACTCATGTCCTATTGACCAAATTAAGTAGGTAAGCAGTTTAACTAAGAAGGCCTTTTGGTTGTTAACCAAGGAAATGGTTAGATCGAAGGTGATAGCTCAATCGATTCAATAATTTGTGTTGGATTTTAATCTCATAAGAGATTAGATCCAATGGGTTTGATTGGTCAATTACATGAGAAATTGCACCGGCATACTTGATTGGAAAATTAGCTTTTCTCTTACAAAACCCAATTTTAAACTTGTCCCACATTGGAAAATTATAAGTTTTGTTTTCAGTATTTTAATAGGAGCTAATTTACACTCCTTAGAAATATTAGAGGAGAGTATGGAGGTTTGATACCGCGCAACACGTGCACACGTGGCGCAATGAGGCGCTTTAGAGGCGCCTTTACTCGCGAAGGGCGGCTTTGGTTTTGGTGCGATGTTGACCATTGGTCACCGTTGATGAGATTAATGATCATGATTTGATCGGGTGTAATCAAGAGGCACAATTCAAAGTTAACAGTCATTAAATGTTAACTACCTTTTAAACAGTCACAATGTTTGAAATTGTGATTGTTCAAGGTACATTCTCTAAACCAACACCTACCTTTTCTTCACACCTCTTCATAAACTATTTAAGTAGCAGGAATCAGATTTCAAAAACATACATTTTCAAAATCCACTTTCTCTCTCTCTCTCTCTCAATCCGGTTTGCTATAGTCTCACAAAATGTTTCTTTGGAGATTCTTCAACTTTGTTGGTTGCAGATTCTTGGTCAAGGCTCTGTTGTATCGTAGGAATGGATTTGCCTGTAACCCAACAGAAAACTCAGTGAAACTGAGTAGGGGAAAATAACGTTCTAAAGACAGTGTCTTCAGACGCGCCTTAGAGCTTCTCCTCCAAAGTTACAATGACCCCATTTCCCAACAATTTTAGAATGTTATTCTACAATGGAGGCGGAAGCAAGCATGACTTCGATCAAGATGATGAACCAAGATCTTGTTCAACTGGACCCGTTCGATGGAGCAAACTTCAGTCGATGGAAAGACAAGATGATCTTCTTTCTGACCACACTAAAACTATACTATCTGCTGGACCCGAATCTGCAATCACTTCCTCAACCCACTGACAAAGACTCGGAAAAATTAAAGAAGGAAAGAGCAAAACAAGAAGATGACTCACTTTTGTATCGAGGACACATACTGATTGCCTTATCAGACCGGCTCTACAACTTCTACAAGGAATTTACATCTCCAAAAGAAATCTGGAAGGCCCTGGAATTCAAATGCAAGGTGTAAGAAGAAGGTACGAATAAGTATCTTATTGCAGAATACTTTGACTTCACCATGAACAACCATAAACCCATACTGGAGCAAGTTCATGAACTACAGGTGATAGTCAACAAAATTCAATCCCTTGACATCATCCTTCCTGAATCTTTCCAAGTGGGAGCAATCATTACCAAACTTCCACCCTCTTGAAAGGATTAAAGGAAGAAGCTTTTGCACAAGGCTGAAGAACTTACCTTGGAGAAAATTCAGCAACACCTTCGTATTGAAGAAGAGTCTCAGAATATAGACAGTAGGGATAAGACCCTGGCCGGTATGCTGAACTCTAAGGTCAATTTTGTATAAAACAGATCGAAGAAGACTAACCCTACATTACAAGTAAAGAAGAAAGATGGGAACTTCAAGAAGAGCAACAATAAGAAATGATCTTACTATGTTTGTGGAAAGAAGGGGCATTATGCCCGAGTCTGCCAACATCGGAAAGGCAGAACTAAGTCTACAAATATGGTAGAAGACAATCTAGTGGCCATGATTACTGTAGTCAACATGGCATAATCGTTTTTTGGATGGTGGTTTGATTCAGGCGCCACAGTCCATGTTTGCAAGGACAAGTCCTTGTTTAAGACATATGAAGAAGTGACTGATAGCCAGGAGGTACAGATGGGAAACCAAACATGTGCCAAAGTTACTGGAAGAGGCAACGTAGAGTTGAACTTCACCTCCGGAAAGACACTGACTCTCCTGAATGTTCTCCATGTCCCTGACATTAAAAAGAACTTGGTCTTAGTAAATCTTGTTTGTAAGAGGGGATTCAAAGTTGTTTTTGAATCCAACAAACTAATCCTATCCAAGAATGGGATGTGATGGTGCGCAATCCGGCGGGTCCTACCTGTCAAAGATCTTGCCTTGGGCTGGAGCAGAAGGTGCCTGAAACGAAGGGGAAAGAGAGTAATCTCTGGGGAGGAACCCGGTGAGTATGCTCTGAAGCTCAAGTTAGTATTTCCTCAAAGGCAAGATAAAACCAGATGGCGCAAAGTTCACATACCTTGTTCTTGGGGGGTAGAGAGCCATTTATAACCACTTCGTGCACTCACTCCTAAGCTTCTGTCAGGTCATGCATGATTACTTCTGTGCTTCTGCCAGTTCGGGTGTCATCACCTCTGCTGGGGCAGAACCGCCACTACTCTTTTTGTCGGAGCCGTCTCTGTAACTGGAGATGGCGGTGGCAGGTGGCCGTTGAAGTGCGGCTGTCAAGCGTCAGATCCCAAGTTAGTCAGGTGCGCCGCCCCTGGATACAGACTTCTTCGATGTCAGGTACGGTGTGGTTTGTTTAGTTCGGCGTCATGGAAGCGAAGTGCTGGAGTAGTGTGCGAGGTTAAGTCTTGAGTTTGGATAGAGGTATTGCCCGAACTGCCATGGGCCGGGCCAGTTCGGGTTGTTTCGTAAGGCTCGGGGCCTAAGGGAGAGCCCGGGCTCCTTGTGGGGAGTTCGGGCTTTGTAGGGAGTTCGGGCTCCTTGTAGGGAGTTCGGACCGCTGGTTCCTCCCTTCGGAGCTCGCGCCTTGGGTGTGCTGTTGTGCTGAGCTGTTGCCTTTGCCACGTGTTGAGTGGTTACGAGGTCGGGCCAAATCTTCCTTCATCAGGATGTTTGTTGGAAAGGGATATGGTTGTAATGGTATATTCAAATTAAGTATTAATAAGGAAAAGTTTATGTTTATATTGTTGATTTTTTCTCTTTTTGGCATGATAGATTAGCACACTTGAATTTTAAATCCATAAAGAACATGATCAAACTTGGTATAATTGCTTACAATAATGAATCAACTGAAAAATGTGAGATATGTGTAAAGTCTAAAATGGCTAAGAAACCTTTCCCTAATGTTGAGAGAAATTATCAACTTCTAGAACTAATTCATTCTGACATCTGTGAACTCAATGGTGTATTAACTAGAGGAGGTAAGAGATACTTCATAACATTTATAGATGACTTTTCTAGGTACACCTATGTCTACCTTATGAGAACTAAGGATGAAACCTTTGACATGTTTAAACTGTACAAGACTGAAGTTGAAAATCAACTAAAAAAGAAAATTAAAATCCTCAGAAGTGATAGGGGTGCTGAATATTTTAAAAATGAGTTTAATTATTTCTGTGAAGAATTTGGAATAATACATCAATGTTCTGCTCCCTATACCCCTCAAAAGAATGGCCTGACCGAAAGGAAAAATAGAATACTTACAGAAATGATAAACTGCATGTTGTTAAAAGCTAATATACCCTTAAACTTGTGGGGGGAAGCACTCTTAACAGCCTACCATTTATATAACATAACTGTTTTTAAAGTTAATAACAAATGCCCATATGAATTATGGACAGGAGGAAAGCCTAATTTAGCATATCTAAAAGTGTGGGGGTGCTTAACATATTATAGAGTTCTAGATCCCAAAAGAATTAAGTTAGGACTCAGAATTAAGAGAAGTATGTTTGTTGGATATGCAGAACATAGTAAGGCCTATAGGCTTGTAGAGTTAGAGTCCAACATAATAATTGAAACTAGAGATGTTGAATTCTTTGATAATAAACTGTGTTCTGAATCTACAAAAAATGACARAGAACCTGAAAGAGAAACTCAGATCTCAATACCTATTGATAATAATGAGACTGAAAGAAGAAATGACACAACTGTAACACCTACAATAGAACCTAGATAGAGTCAAAGACAAAGAACATAGAAACACTTAGATTCAGATTTTATCTCTACTCAGTCAATTGTATTTTTGGTTAATGCTGATAGATAAAAAATTTTAAATAAGATACTCATGGTCCTAAACATTGAAAATGATCCAAAAACCTACAGTGAGGCCATGACCTCTAGAAATGCTGCCTTTTGGGAGGAAACTATAAATGATGAAATTGATTCAATAATGTCAAATAACACATGGGTATTAGTAGACCCGCCTCCAGGATCAAAACCAATCAAATATAAATGAGTGTTTAGAAGAAAATACAATACTGATGAAAGTGGACAAACTTTTAAGGCTAAATTGGTAGCCAAAGGATTTAGTCAAAAAGAAGGGATTGATAACTTTGACACCTTTGCACTAGTGGCTAGGAAAACTTCTATTAGAACACTCGTAGCATTAGCATCCATTTATCACTTATTTGTTCATCAAATAAATGTTAAAACTGCTTTCTTAAATGGTGATTTAAATGAAGAAGTTTATATGGAACAAACAGAAGGATTTGTTTTTCCTAGAAATGAGAAGAGAGTCTGTAAACGAGTTAAACCACTATATGGATTAAAACAAGTACCTAAACAGTGGCATGAGAAATTTGTTTCTTGCATTTTAGCTTTTGGTTTTAATCATAATAGTGTTGATAAATGCATCTACTCAAAATTCACTAAAAATTATGGAGTAATTGTATGTCTCTTTGTTGATGATATGATTATTGTGGTTACAAATATGATTGGTATAAATGAAACTAAAAACTACTTATCCTCTGTCTTCAAGATGAAAGATTTAGGAGAAATAGATACCATCTTGGGAATAAAAGTTAAAAAGTACAGTAGGGGTTATGCATTAAGCTAATCACATTATATTGAAAAAGTACTTGAGAAATTTAAGCATTTAGGGTTTAAAGAATATAACATGTCATATGATTCTAGTATAAAGCTAGTAGAAAATATTGATAGAGCAATTGTACAACTTGAGTATGCTAGTGTAGTAGGAAGCTTGATGTATGTTATGTTTTGTACTAGACCTGATATTGTATTTGCAATAAGTAAACTCAGTCGGTTTACAAGTAATCCCGGTGCAGAGCASTAGAAGGCAATTGGAAGAGTTCTTGGGTATTTCAAGAGAACTTTGGAACTTTGCTTGTTTTATTGTGATTATCCAGCTATACTAGAAGGGTACACTGATGCAAATTGGATTACTGGTAATGAAAATAACAAGTCCACTTCTAAATGAATTTTCGTCCTTGGTGGGGGTGTGATCTCTTGGGCATCCAAGAGACAAACTTGTATATATCTCACTCAAACATGGAATTCGAATTCATAGACTTAGCGGCTGCTAGAAAAGAGGCTGAATGGATTACGAATTTATTATTGGATATAAAACTTTGGTCTAGTCCTATGTCTCCGATTTTCATTTACTGTGATAGTGAGACAACTCTGTCAAGAGCCTACAATGGTACATACAAGGGTAAGTCCAGACATAAAGTCCGAGACATGAATTTGTTAGGCAACTGATTCAAGATGAAGTCATCACTATAACCTATGTGAGGTCAAGTAAAAACTTGGCTGATCCTCTTACCAAGGGTTTGGCCAGAGAATTGGTAAGAATGACAATCAAAGAAATGAGATTAAAACCTTTACTTAGTCACCTGTAATGGTAACTCAACCTAAACCGAAAAACCATCAGTATTGGGTTTAATGGGTAACAACAAGTTACAACAATGTGACTATTAGCACTGACATTGAGAAATTTCCCATCACAACATAAACAATGTTGTCTGTGATGATGAGAGGTTGAGTTAAACTCTTAATGAAGTTCTGAAATGTGTCAAATAACGGAACACATAGTGGGAGTTCACCTATGTGAATATAGAAATAGTGCCGCTTCTCATGAGAGTTTGGGTTTGATCTCGAAATTGTTCATGAAACCAAGAAATAAGCACATGGCCATAACAGTGTTGAGCAAAATTTGAAACTCTTGCAGAGACTGGACATTTTGGTGTGTATATGTGTCTCCGGTCTGTCTTGAGAGTAATTGGTTTAAGGCTTTACCACCAATAACTTTAACAAGACTCTGAGATATCTATACTAACAAAATGTTTAAGTTGATAAACACCTTTTGTATGCATAACTGTGTCATAGTAGTTTGGATTGAGAGAGAAACTATGTAATTGATCAATCAATGTGGGGGATTGTTGGATTTTAATCTCATAAGAGATTAAATCCAATGGGTTTGATTGGTCAATTAAATGAGAAATTACACCTGCACACTTGATTGGAAAAATTAGCTTTTTTCTTACAAAACCCAGTTTTGAGTTTGTCCCACATTGGAAAATTATAAGCTTTGTTTTCAGTATTTTAATAGGAACTAATTTACACTTCTTAGAAATAGTAGAGGAGAGTATGGAGGTTTGATACTGTGCACGTTGCACGGCGCAATGAGGCGCTTTAGAGGCGCACTTTGCTCGTGAAGGGCGGCTTTGGTTTTGGTGTGATGTTGACCGTTGATCACCGTTGATGAGATCAACAGTCACGATTTTGACCAGGTATGATCAAGAGGCACAATTCAAAATTAACAGTCATTAACGGTTAACTACCTTTTAAATAGTCACATTGTTTGAAATTATGATTGTTCAAGGTTCCTTTTCTAAACCAACACCTACCTTTCATAAACTATTTAAGTAGCAGGAATCAGACTTCAAAAACACACATTTTCGAAATCTACTTTCTCTCTCTCTCTCTCTCTCTCAGTTCGATCTGCTACAGTCTCGTAGAAGGTTTCTTCGGAGATTTTTCAACTTTGTTGGTTGTAGATTCTCGTCCAAGGCTCTGTTGATCCTAAGAACGGATTTGCCTATAACCCAACAACAAAATCAGTGAAACTGAGTGGGGCAAATAACATTCTAAAGACAGTGTCTTCAGACACGCCTCAGAGCTTCTACTCCAAAATTACAGTGACCCCATTTCCCAACAATTTGTTTCAATCACAAATTAATAAACATTGGTGTAAAATACAAATAAAAAGATTTAAAACTATGTCCTTAAGTTGAAGGACAACAAATCCACCAGTACACAATGTTTTGATTACCTATCTTCATTGCCAACAAATTTTTGTAAACACTAATGTGCAAATTTGGCTATAAATCAAATAAAAGTCAACATGCTGATATTTAGTACACAAGAGGCCACATCCCACGAGTCCCATGCATAAGGAACATAAATGTTCTCACTCGTGATTTGTTATGCAACTCCGTTGGCACACTTGTGTATGCACCAAATCTGAATGGGCCTTTATTACACATGTTCTAATAATAACATTCAAACCATCATCATGACTTTTAATTTACACAATTCGCTTTAATAAGACCTATGATTAAAGTATAATCTCTGTTTTCTCTCACTAAATTCATGTTTAATTCATTTTTGTTTCTTACCATTGAATTCCACTAATTTTATATATTTGCTTATCAAATCTATATGGCTATATATACCACCTAATTTTAATAGTATAGAAAACTATATTTTTTAAATCTAAACAAAAACTAAAACCATTCTTTTATTTGGATAGTAGGTTAGCAGTTCAACCATCTTAGTCAAATCCATGATGTCATAATTAAATAAAAATATAAAAATAGATATGATAAAAAATTAAAAATATAAAAAATTTGTAGGAAAAATGGAACACTCTAATATCATATATTTATCATATTAAACAAAAAAAGAAATAAGCATAGGATGAATACGAAGTATATTTATTAATGATAAAAATAACAAATTTTAAAATTAACCAAACAACAAAATTGTTTTCCCATTCAAGTGGTAGTTTAGTGGTTTAATTGTCTACGTAAAATGGGTCTATCGGTCCACGGTGTCATAAAAAAATAATAATATTTTCAAAAACAAAAATTATGAAAATTTGTGCATGTCTCTAATATCATATTCATTATAATAAACGAAACTTGTTTTGATTGATGACGGAAGTGGAATACAAAATTTAAAATCAACTAGAAATGATACCACTTTTTTTGTTGGGGTGGTGGGGGCAATTAGTTTAAACATCCAAGCCAAATGAACCAAACTATGATTTTATAATTAAACAAGCGGGGACCCGTGCGATGTACAGGAAAATCAGAAAGTTGATTAACATAATTAATTGATTATTTGAAAGATGTCATGGGAGTTTTTTGTTTAATTTTTTTTAGGGGTCAAAGTACAAGGCTTAAAAACAACAATTAGTAAATTACTACTTTTAAAAACAATAATTACTAATTAGAGATATTCGGATCTAATATTGTTTTAATAATAAATAATAGTATTTTCCACTATTTTTTGACAAATTATGAAAGCGAGTATCATGTCAAAAACCCATCCCAATAACCCGAAAAGTTAATTGTGCAAACAATCCAGATTAACTATACATTTATGAGTAATTAATTAATTTATTGAAAATTAAATTACTAACAAATAATTAATTAAATTTTTTGTTAGAAGAACTATCTAAAATTAATTTTCAAAACATTAATTTTGGTGAAATGAATTATTATAACTATTGTAGAAAATGAAATTAATGATAATTATTGAGATTTATTTTCTAGAAACAATTGTCATTAATAAAAATTATTATTTTCAATAAATTTACGATAATTGTTGAAAATAATTACTAATATTCACTGAGAGTTTCAACAATTAATGAAAAATAATTAGTTGCCAACTAATTATTGATATTTCCTGAAAAAAAAAGAGGTTTTCCAACTAGAAAAAACATTGACATTTACTGGAAAAGGAGGTAATCCACCCAGAAAAAATATCATTAGTTATTATTCAATAATAATTAGTTACCAATTTACAGTAATGTATATTGGGTGGATAACCAATTAGTTGATTACTGAAAATTATTGAGAAATGATTACTGAAAATTATTATTCAACAATATTACTAAAAATATAAAAAAAAATCATTTACTAAAAATTAATTATTCAATTAAAATATGAATATGAATTTTAGAAAATTAATTAATGATATTTACTAAAATTTATTTTTTGGAAATATAATTATTTACTTCTTATTTTGAAGTTATTTTTAAAGTTATAATTTTACCTAATTTTCCTCAAATTACCAAAATTAACTTTTGGTTTATTTTTCAACAAAAATTTATTGAGAAATTTTGCTTGAAAATTACTGAAATATTAACAAAAAATAGTAATTAACAAACATTAACTAAATAGTGAACAATAACCGGTAGAACACATTAATTAATTAATGAACAACAACCATTAAAGCACATTAAATAGTTAGTGAAACACTCTCATCAATTAGTGAACACTACATAACCAGTTATCGGAGCGATGGAAAGAACAATAATCAGTAAAACATATTAATTAATTAGTGAACAATAACTAGTAAAACACATTAATTGGTGAACATTAACCTTGCCGACCCGTTTACCCATAGATAATCCGACCTGATAACCCATAAAATGTCTCCTTCTTCACCCGATATACTTTCTTCAAGTTTGTAAATTCACATTTGTTCATTAATGTGCTTAAAGATTTTACAAACTAATGAACACTCACATCATTGAAAATTTCACCCAAAATCACATTTGTTCAAGTTTCGTTGCTAGAAAACTAATAATATTTGAATTAATGTGGTCGCGGTTCGTCTCTATCAAAAAACTTGAAAATGGACACAAAAACGGAAGAGAGTAGATGAGAGAGTGAATAAGAGTGAACGATTAAGAAAAACGGGTAGTCTGTAACTCAAAAATGCTGTGTAGCATGCGAAACAATTCTTGGGAGGAATTAATGATAAGAGTTTAGATTGTGCGTTAGAAATTTAGATTACGTACCTGTCATTAAACTGATTTGTTATCGTGCCCGAACAACGTAAATCGCAAGCCTGAGGTTGCTGAAATAGAGTGAAGCTGTGAAGGTCACTGTCATCTATGATTTATGTGTGTTACTTACTCCAGCAAAGACAAAACAAAACAAAAACGTTAGGGGGTCAATTGGCCATTGCTCCAAATAAAATGCTCAAACGAAAACAATGATGCAAAAACCATCATCACCTGTTGCACTACTCTATTTTTATTCTCCCAAGAGAACTCGACAGCCATTGAAGAAAAAGTAAGGACACAAGGATTAAGAATTTGTAAGGTAGGGAGATGAAGTAAAAATCTATGAACGAGATGTTTTGAAACCAAATGTGTCTTGATGAAGATGTGAAGGGCACGGCACGTCTTCCATAGAGTAGTCACTCATGAAGGCACGTCTCTGTCTCTCCTTTAATTAAGGTAGAATGGATGGACTATGGAGATGTTGTCAGTTATTTTCTCCAAAATTACTCAAAGAAGGGATTCCATTTATGTTTGTTTTTAAACGTGAATAGGTGAGACTCAATTTCTTTAGGGTAAGATAAAAAGACTATTTTACCCTTTATTTTTCTTCAAATTTCCAAAATAAAATAAGAAAAAGGGAAAAGAAATGCTCGTTCATCAAATCCGGTTGGAGCTCTTCTTCGAGAGGCCCTCGGTGATTGGAGCCGTTCAAGGCATGATGACCGGACTCATTTGCATCACTCCGGGAGCAGGTAGGTCTTTTTGTGATCATAGTATGGGAATTTTTTTTGGTACTGTGCGTGCAAGGGTGGTGCAATCGTGGGCGGTGTAGTGATGGGTATAATGTCTGGCAGCGTTCCGTGGTCTACAAGAAGTCTTCGTTCCT
Organism: Nelumbo nucifera; assembly: GCF_000365185.1. The sequence goes on along the minus strand of NW_010729094.1, from coordinate 3,425,703 downwards.
ATAGAAGGTGATCAGCTAGCTAGCATTTAATTCATTGAAAAAAAGAGGTAGTGCGTAGTGGAGTGTAGAGATTAACACGCTGTTATCGTTTTAATTTGTTACTTTGGTTAGTAAGGTGGATGATACGCTTGGGGTATTCCACATTCACGCGGTGGCGGGGCTGTTAGGCGGAGTACTGAGGGGCTATTGGCGGAGCCGGTCCTTTGCCAGCTCATCTTACCGGTGAAGAACTCGAGGGGTGCATTCTACGGTGGGGAAGGAGGGGTACAGTTACTGAAGCAATTGGGTACAGTCACCAAAGTTGTTAACTCCACTTTCGCATCAAGAGAATCTCAACCATCGGGATTGGCTGGAGAATGCAGAATAGAAGACAAGAGATATTGAAGTGAAGAGGAAAACCACCAAGTCTGAAGGGATGCAAAAAAAAATGGAAACCGAAATTTTAAAGAGCTCTTGACTGGTTTTTTTCTGTCGTTTTTTTAAGCGAAATTTTGAAGCGAAGACGAGAGATATTGTTAACTCCACCTTTACATCTCCACCATTTTTTTCTGCAGGGTATGCAAAAAATTTACAGGATTTAAAGAGCTCCTGACTACTGGTTTCCCAAGTTTGAAGCATCTCTTCCGAATGGGAAAAAGACAAAATTTTAAGAAACCGATATATTCAGAAATTCAAACAGGGTATCCGACGACAGAAAAATGGAAACTGAAAAACTCTAAAAGGATCAGGCTTCCCTTTTGAGGTTCTCGTTTCTCTCTTTCTCTCTCAAAATCTCAGCTTCCTCTTTTAAAGGCCGCAACTTACCAATGCATTATGGCACCAAATCTTTGCTAGATTTGGTGGAGATCGATGAAGAAAATTAGATTTTCTTGGAAGGATGGAAAACACAGGCAACAATGGACAGAGTAGAAGCTAGAAGCACCCTGGTTGTCGAACTATACAACTCCGGTCTACCAACAGGGTTTCGTCGGTGGTAGTTCTTTGTTCACCGTCAAGAAGACGATGAACAGAGATGAAGACGGAGGAAGGAGAAGAAGAGGAAGAAAGAGAAAGAGAAGAAGAAGAGGGGGAAAGAGAGGGGAGAGGAGAGAGAGATCAGGAAAGGACCTAGTCCGAGGTGGAGAGGGTCAATACCGGTTCGCCGCCACTGTGCTGAGAAAAATAGAGAGAGGTAAGAGAAAAGAGACTGAAGGTCTGAGGAGGAAGGGCTTGTTTGTGAGAGGAAGGGAACAAGGGAGGGGTGTAATATTGGATTTTAAAAGAATTTTAAATGTTACAGTGTCTCACGTGTGCGAGGGTTTTAATGGAATACTAAGGGATGATAACGATAAAGGTAGAGTCGGTCAATTGTCAAAAACAATAGGAGTAGCATCAGTCATTTTTCAAACAATAAGGGTACACTTTGTCAATTAGTTAAACAATAAGGGTAGTTTAAGAAATTTACCCATTTCGTTATCTAAGAATAGGTGGAATGGAGAGTGAGTGAGAGGGTGATGACTTGGTAGTTTGGGAGTGGTGGGAAGGGGGAGGGAGAGAGAATTAAGGAGAGAGCAGAATGGGGGGTTTGGATTGTTTTGCTATATATAAATAATCCTTGAGTTGTTAGAGGCCTATGCCTTTAAGCCTTTAGCCTTATGATGTGCAAGGCCCAAGGATTAAATAAGGACAATTTTTGGGAATATTGTTAACAGGAGTTAGTATTATCAATTTATGCCATTAAGGAGTCCAAAACCTCTTTAAGAACTTATTCACTAAAAGACAAAGCAATAAGCTTTTTCAATTCAGCATATTCAACTATTACCAAATGACCCCTAAGTTACTGTTTAGGTGATGCCCAAGCTAGCCGAAGTTGCCATGCAGGTACCTCCTCAAGGAAAGGGAGATCCATCGAATGGATGGCCGAACCATGCAGAAAGGTTGGGCGAAATTTTAAAAATGTTCTCTCTCCCTTCCCGGGAATCCAATTCCTAGATTTAGAAAATTGCATTTTCAAAGTTTTCTTGAATCCAAAATCAGACCAAATTTGAAACCAAAGGGAAGTGAGGGATGTACCTGATACGAAGTAACAATAACTCCCAACGCAGGAGTTCACGCCCAAAGAGAAGACCAAAACCCACCTCCATTGAAGATGACATAGTGTGTAGTGAGGTAGGATCAACAGGATGGTTCTTCAACAAGAACTTGAATTCTTCAACAAGAATTGAGTGAGGGATGGTGAGCACGATTTTAGATTGCTTCTTATACCAAGAACTAGGGAAGAATTCTGCAGTTTGTTGTTGTTAAAATCTTGAGGAATTTGCCCCCTATTTATAGCCTTCTTGAATCAGCCTCCTAATCTAATTAGAAGATAGTTTCCTAATCCAAATCCAACTAATCCTAATCATTTTAAAAACTGAATTTGCCCCCTTTTAATTAACTAACTTAAGCCAAGTTCAAATTGGGCCTTAGGCCCATTGAGCTTATGTGCTCACTTACTTTTTAATCTACTGTTAATTTTGCTCTCTTTATATGGTGTGGGACCCTAACATTGATCTACACATAAGCCACATGGGTTCAGCCTAGTCTCTATTGCAAGGCCTGGCCGAATTCACTGTAGGAGACAGTGAACCCCTGAGTCCATCACCATGGGCTCTTAATGGGCCCAACATTTACACTAAATGGTTCTTGGATCCAGCCACCTTATGAAAACCCAAGAACTGTGGGCAGATGCAAGATTATCCCATCAGGTATTACTCTCAATGGTCTTACACTTAACCTCTCAGCCCATAATGATCAAACATAGTCCAACAAGAGAGGACCTCTACCTCGATTGCAAGGTGCAGTGCTGCACTCTCTACTCACATGGATCCCGGGAATTAAAACCTTTTGCAAACATTTTGAAACCATAATATATATATATATATATATATGTATGTATATCTCTATATAAATACATATTTTGTAAAAACAAATATCAACGTTTGAAATCAACTGCTAATAGTTTAGGTTTCCATCAGAAAGAGTGCATTACCCGGTCATTCACTTTGTCTGACAAAGGGGCTGATTCCGCCACTATGATCAGCCACTCAGGTGAATTCTCAGACTGCCCCAACATACCCAAGTTTTGACCCCCTCTAAGGATCTCACTGATTGGCATATCAAAGACAGCCCAATCTGACACCTAATGCAGTATCATAATCGAGTCTAGGGGTCAGGTGTAACTTTCCAGTTTTGCCCATCTGTCTCCAAGGTCTAGGGCAATACTGGAAATTGGTCCAGTTCAGGGTTTCAAGAAAACCCACACTGCATGTACCTCAGGTCTCACCCTAGTAGCTGAGACAAGACACCCCAACCAACTTGGGGGTACATCAGTGTCAGCCTTGGTAGGATAGACCTCCCCATATATATACAATGGTTGTAATGTCCAGTTTATGGGTAAAAACGCAAAAACACACCACAATAACATGAATCAATTATGTACTTTATTCATTTACTATAAATGTCAAAAGATACATCAATCTGATTGGAGATAAGGGCATAACTGTCCAAAACCACTATGGCCGACATCCTCAGACTATGTCAGTGCACTGCTCACCTACAAGTGTGGATAACTACATCATTGAAGACCTTGGATAGAAGCGGAGTCCCACATAGACAATGATAAGCACTGCCTCCCAAGTATAAGCACCCTTGCCAGGAAAGGCGAAGCTCCCCAAAAATCTTAGTGGGCGGCTTCATCCCAATGACCCCTCAAGAAGCAAGTTCAGGTACAAATTGGACACTCAATCAAGGTACAATGACTTTAACTCTCGACTCTCTTACTCTCTTATGGCCCTCCTTGGCTCGGCCCAACTCATCCTCTATAACTCGGCCTGATTGACTTCATCCCCCATTACTAACTAGAGCATTGGAGTGCCTTCCTAGGGACTTCATCCTTGGGCCTCTGACTTTGTCCTATTTGTAGATCTCCTTGGTACACGACCTCGTACTTCCACCTCAGCTTTGTCCAATTGGAAGGATTATCTATTGCATGTTCAATTCAACACACCTCAGATCGGGCAGCATTAGATTGGCGCCATCTGTAGGAACCGGCATAAAAAGCATGCTTCCAATCTTCTCTCTCTCCATGCACTCAAAGGCAATCATGCATCCCAAAAACACCTCTGACCACTTTGGCGCCACTCCCCATCTTACACCGCCCTATAGAAGAAAGTCAACCGCCTCATCCTAATGAGGGAAGTGCTACGGTAGCAAGGACATGCCCCAACCGCAGCACAACCAGCCGCACAGGTGCCTACAACGGCTGATCCTCATGACGAGGACCCTAAAAGGCTCCTTGCAAATCCTCCAAGACTTCTCTATGATGTGTTTTCCATATTGCACACACCTAGTGCCCTCCACGGAGACTCAACCAAACCCTAACAACTAACTATGAATACTTGGGATTCCTAGCTTAGACTAGGTGAAGAAATAACAGTGTCCCCACCACTCATGGCTTAAGAACGACCAAAGAAGACCACTACATGGTGTCACAACGGCCATAAAGAACCAAGGACCCATGACAAGCCCCTCGACCAAGTGTTAAGGGAAGAGTTAGCCGGACACTACAGCCAACCCGTTAAGGAGCAACAGTCCAACTACGAGACGACCAGGCTCTACAAAGCTCCCTAAGAAACTTGAGAGCTTGGAAGATCCTCAACGAACTAGACTTGGAGGCCACTTGAGCCACCAAGTTTGTGACCTTGGCCAGCCTCAAACCGCAGCCACCTAGCCAAGTGGGCACCACTGCGGCTGATGTCTTGGACCCATCAACACACTACTCACCTACAAGTGTGGATAACTACATCACCGAAGACCTCAGATAGAAGTGGATTCCTACACGAACAAGGATAAGTATCGCCTCCCAAGGATAAATGCCCTCGTCGGGGAAGCTGGAGCTCCTCAACAACCTCGATGGGCGGTCTCATCCCAATGACCCCATAAAAAATGTGTCCAGGTACAAGCCGAACACTCAATTATTTAAAGGCATCTCTCCTCAAGGAATAAGGACTTTAACTCTCTAGACTCTCTTACTCTTTTACGGTCCTCCTCGCTCGTCCAAGCTTGGCCTAACCGACTTCATCCCTCCATTAGGGCATCTGAGTGCCTTCCTAGGGAACTCATCCTCAGGCCTCTAACTATGTCCTATCTATAGATATCCTTGGTGCATGACCTTGGCTTCATCCAGTTGGTAGGATTATCTATTGCATGTTCCGTTTGCCACACCTCGGCTCGACACATCTCCGATCAGACAGCATCAGATTACAACCTTTTTCAAGGCCCTCCTCCTTCACCCAAGCTATCTTCACCTCAGCCTCTTCTAACCCCTTTTTTAGCTGCTCACGGGCTTCCTTGAGGTCGTGAACGCGGATCTATAGCTTACAGGTGGTCTCGTCCCTCTCCTTGATCCCCCTCTTTAGCTTGGATAGCTCGGCCTTGATTTGAGCATTCTTGACCGCCCTCACCTCATATAAGCATCAGAGGCCACGTAGGCTATCGAACAGACCAACAACCAAGCACACTAACTACAACAAGGAACATAGAGTTAGTTAAGACATAGGAAGCCAAGAAGAGAAGGACCGAGGAAGGAATTAATGTCATGATCTGGGGCATGGTCAAGTTCTCTAGAAGTTGCTAGTGTGACTGCTGACCTCCCTCCTAATTTCTAGAAGCATAACACCCCAGGCCATCTACTTGGCCACCCCCTCGGTCTCCATCAGGTTGCCCGGATAAACCGTCCAATTTAGCATGTAGACATCTGCAACCACACCGCTCTCAATCTACACCCGCACTGAAGTGTCCCCCTTTGGAAAATAGGGTGGTTCGTGTTGTTGCGGAGCCTTCTCAAAATCCACCACGATGACTTCCTCAGTAGACCTCAGCCCCTTCGATGTCAAGGAGTAGTCTTCATGGAGCAACATTGGGTATTCGTAGCCCCCGACAATGTGGTTGAACTCCTCGTCGCTTGTGCCTTTCTTGTAGTCGCAACCTGCATATATCGGATATGGTCTTCGGTACCAGCCATGTCTGAATTTGTACAAGACAACCATATCAATCAGAAAACATAATGAATGAATAGGAGCAAAACCCAAACCAAAAGGCGAATGGACCAGACTGGAACTAATACGCCAAGGGGCGCATCAGCCCAGCATAGATCATCATGTTAGACTAGATGTATTCCATGATTTGCACTCGTACTACCCCCTCCTTATGGCCATTGTCTCTTTCCCCGATAGCTCGGACTCAATGGGGGCCTTGCCCTTCATTCGAGGGACGACCAGTTCGGAAGAAAATGACCAGCCATCTCGATGCTTAACAAAAAATAAGCCCTCCGTCTAGTACTTGATCAAGGAGAGGGCTCCAACGAGCACCTTGATGTTCAGACGAGTAGATAAATAGTAATACCCCTACGAGTGCTTCTTAAATTGAAGGAAACACTTAAACATTGGCAGGGTAATCTATATGTCCTAGAGAGTACAATAGCAGAGCATCCTGACCAGGTACCTAGACGAGTTTGGCATCAACTGGATGGGATAGACTCAATACCACCATAGCACGGTCACAACCCCTAGGTCTAAGGGAAACCTAAGATCGCCGATCATGTTGTGTTCATACACACAAATCTCGCGAGAATGGGCCGAAGTGGCCCTCTCACCTATCCCCAAGCACCTCAACTCAAACTCCTTGGGAACGCCATACACCTCCTAGATGCAAACCATATCGGCCGAGGAAAGACCACAAGGAGCCGAGGCGAACCGCTCCCCGAACCTCCTCTCAATGATTTGCCTTTCATCCTACTCATCCTCAACCTCCTTGGCACCGACTTCCTCTTGGACCTTGGTCCCCTTGACCTCGGCCTCTTCCTAACCTCAGCCATGTTTCGTCAATCTCACACTCATAGTTGTCAAGGCAATGCCTAGGCAGTTTTCAAACTTCGTCTCATCCAAACACCATGTAAATTTGAATAAGGCGCACGCCTAGGTGATTAGGCAGGTGCCTAGATGCAATTGCAAGACACATTAATACAACCCTTAATACATTGATCATTTAATATTTTTATATTGTTTTTACTTTTTTTGCCACATATAATTTTTATTGGTTTGTTTTTGTTATTATAATAGGACATATCACATATTATCACTCTTTTTATTAGAAGAATGCTAGCAAACCTTTTGTCATTTTAGGGTTTTATTTTCAAAACTGAATAGAAGATGGAGAGTTGGCCGGTCAAGTTTGTTTCACACACAATGCAACTTCAACATGTTCTACGGTGCAGCATAACCAAAAAGGAAATCTAAACTATTTCAAATATGCCAAGTACGTCAAATGAATCATCATCATCATCATCTTCTTATTCTTCTTCTTAGTTTTTAGTCCGTCTTAGACCACTTATTCTTCTTACCCTCTTCATTTTAATCCTTTTCTTCTTCCTTTTTGTTGGTTTTTCCTCTTCTTTTTTTTCGTCTTTTCCCTTTTTTGCATGATTTTTGGAATAAAACAAGGGCTCCACCCCCCTCTTTTCTTCATTTTCTTGCAATATTTTCACCCTTTTGATCTTATTCATTTACCTACACTTTGTTTCCTCCTCGAAGGTGATCTGAAATAGGGGTTCCGCCTCTTTTCTTCATTTCTCTAAGTTTTTTCATCATTTTTCCCTCTTCATTGGTGGTCTGAAACAGGGGCTCTGCCCCCTTCTTTTCATTTTGTTCTTTTATGTACCTCCCAAGTTTCTTGGTCTAAAACAGCAATGGAGCCCCTTGTTCTTTTTCTTTTTTTGGTCTAAAATAGGGCCTCCGCCCCCCTTGTATTCTCCTTAAGTTCTTTTTCTTTTCTTAGTCACACACAGGGAGTATGCCCTCTTCAATTCTTCTTTTAAGTTTGGATTTCTATTTCTAATATTCTGTTTTGCATACTTTAAGCATGACTGCAAGAATCATAAGTAAAAAATTTAGTTTAGAGGTTTGTAGGTTAATGTATGAAACCAAGTAACTAGATCTTGAGGGGTAGAAACATCAAACATGTAGGCTTCCTATTTTCTGATTTCATCACCAAGGCGAAGCCTAGGCGCCTGGGCACCCCATGGTCACCTAGCCTCGCCTTGACACCTTGAAAACCATGGGCACACTCACTCTCAAAATGGCAAGGTGAAATGGCTAGCCCAACTCCCTCCATATATAGAGGCAGCCAACGGTTCAGATGAAGCCCCACACTTTGCATGTGCATAGTCTCAAAAAGTAAAATGATGCAATTGCCAACCCGTACAAGCAACAATAGGGGTCCTAAACTAGTTGGTTGGCCCGTCGACCCAGTCTGGCCCAACTTCGACCAACCCAAAAAATCGAAGTTCTTCAACCAAGGACTTAAGAGCTCTTCCACTCCACCATAGCTAAGCACTACACTCATCGACTTCAGAACTGGGGGAGTGGTGTTTGGATGGTGTCTGAATTGGCCAAAGTCACCACCTGTCAATCTCCATGGCCGACCTCCTCGGACCACATCAACACCACTCAACATGAATGCACCATGAGAAGGTGCATTGAGGAGATAGAGTCCTATGCGGACAATGATACATGCTACACCGAGGAAAGGGGAACCCCTGAGAACCTCGACGGGCAACCTATTCCCAACTACAACACGGATGTTTGAATATATAGAATTTTTAATTTTGAAAAAGTTATATAGCATTTAAATGCAGTTTATCCTAGTTTATACTTGTCAAAATTTTGAAAAAGTTGTATAGCATTTTTAATTCTTCTATCATTTTCAACATTTCATGTGTCCTGGTAATTCACGTTCACATTAAAGTATATATTTCTTATTTATATGCACTTTTTTTATAGTCATCCAAGACTTGGATATTGTGTTATTAATGTATTTTATGGGATTCATTTAAGTTTTCCTAGTGTATCCATGTGTACCTTAATTTTTCCACCATATCCAAAATATATCCTAATATGTTTCTTAAAATTGTCTTTCCAATACTTTGAACCTTGTAATGGATAAATGATGCCTAAGTTTATGCGTTTACAAATTGTTATATATAACCATTTCTACTTAAATGAAATATTCTATTTGTTTGTGATAGACACAAAAAGTACCAACACTAAGCATGAATTGATTTGCAGAACGAACACTTTAGCCAACATGGTGATGTGAAACAATATCTTTAGCGTCCTTCATTCATTCTCAAATTGTGAAATAGGGTCATTGACAATAATATGTGACCAATTTCAGCATTTAAGGGACAAGTGTGGGCACTAGGAAAGGTGCTTGACCTGGTACTATGTCCCCTATGTAAATTCTCTTATAACAACTTAAGTTGACAAGGCAAAACTTGCACATCACTTTTTCATAAGGGATATTCCCTAGATCACTTTTTTCATGAATTCTAAGACACAATTATAAAAAGGGAATTAGATCCCAAGAACAAACATTAACATTACAAAACCTTATCAATCCTAATCAAGAATTTTTTGAAGTCTCAAAAAATAGGAATGTCAGTGTGTTCACCGTCACTCTCTTTTCACTCCAAGGGAATTCAATTCTTCCCAAATTTTTAGCTCATCAATACTGTTGCCCAGTTTGTTGGACCCAAGAGGGGATGAATTGGGTATAGCTTAAAACTTTTACCTAAATTTTGGAGATATATAAGCATTTTTAAATAGTTGAAATTATGTGTAATGAAATGAAGGCTTAGTTTGTGCATTTATAAGCCTTCATTGTAACAAGTACATGACACATCTTTTTGGAGTAGTCGACTACATTTCTCAGATTGGTAGCCCATGCTTCTATTGTTATAGGTAGTCAATTATACATTTTGGGATGGTTGTCTATATCTCATGGGCGCATTTCATGCCTTGACTACAAAGGTATGTAGTAAGGGAGCAATGGACTCAAATAAATGCAATAGACAAGTGCAAGTGATAGTATATTGAGGCCACAAAAGATAATAAACAAGGTTACAAAGTAGAAGCTGCAAATATGTTCTTTGTGCAAATGTGGTGTAGCTAGTGAAGTGAAAAGAAAAATAACTAAAGAAACTTGAAATATAAAATTAATGCACAAAGAAAGAGAGAGAGAGAGAGAGAGAGATGAAGAGATAAATAATGCACACATATTTTTATAGAAGTTCGGCTAACCGTAACTATATTCTTTACATCAGACCACCATTAAGGATTTCCACTAAACGGCTGGACTTCCTTGGCGCTAGGCAAGCCTTTACAATCATAGGTTTTTCAAGGCTCCTACAACCTTGAATACACTTCCGAGTGCAACCAAAATTCAACAAAACTTCATAGGTGTATGTTGAACCTAACTTGGTAGAACATCAAGGTCTCTACCAAACCTTCAAATTCCCATTGTTCTCATCCTTGAACACCACTCTATTACATTAGATATGGCATTGGAGCTTAGATACAAGGACATGCCTCTCAGTAGGCTAATAGAATAATTACAAGCTCAAGCTTTGGTGTTAACCCTATATGTTTTGATGATAACAAACACAATGAAAATACTAATGATGTATCTAAGTGTGTAACAACCTTAGTAAGCTTTTTTTATGCTTAATGGGAATAAAAAAATGGAATGCTACAATCGATGAAGTGGAAGCTCTACTGAATAGCTACCTATACTTCAATAAGAATTAGCATCATCATCACCATCTCCTCTCCAACTAAAGATGTTCTAAGAAATCAAGCATCAAAACTAATCAAGAAATTAAAGGCTTTCAAGCTGTTAAAGATTGATCTACTACAACAGCTCATAAAGGAGTCAAGAAGTCTACGTCAAATTGTGCTTATTTGCTTTTATCTTTTTAGAATCTTGATGCAAATCAGTTCTATTATGTACTCCATAAATACTCAACAAGACTCTCAATCATCCTAAGAAAGAATAATCCTTATTGGGGTTGGTTCCTTGGTTATTCTAAGCTTAAACATGTTATAAAAGTCAAGAAAATATCTTTAAAAACCAATGGAACAGTTTCCAAAATTTAGGGCAAAATGTGCCAAGGTTCCTTAATTAGTGTTTGGGTCGTCTGCCAGACAAATTAGACCCGACTATGAAAAATAGTTAACTACCGAGATACATGTGTCGATTAACTATCATAGCCAAGGCATGCAAATTGCTAGTCTGAGAAGATGTGTCAACTACCCAGTACAAATGTGTCAACTACTCAAATTGACTGTGTTTACAGGTTTACCGGTTGACTAATAAGGAGGAACTAGTTAATTAGGAGAAAAAAAATTCCTCCCTTCGTATTGTAGTTGACATCAGAATTGTAATTGTTTACAATAAATTTAACTGTTTACATGCTTCAATGGCTACTGCTAATTTTGGAAATCCTTATAACATGTCAAAAGAAATTTGAGTTATTTCTCAAGAAAGTAACATCCCACCAATGGCTAGAAAGCAGTCACTTTCTCTCAAATCCCCCATAAATAGAGTTCAACTTGAATGAAAGACAATATGGTAAGAGCCAAATTTGAATCAAAGCCTCAAATCCTCCATAAATAGAGTAGTTCAATTTTATTCAAAGCTTGTAAAAACAACCTATGCATTCACTTGTACATATTGTATATAGTTGTTTTCCAAAGAGAGCAAGTTACAGCAAAAGTCTTTTGATAGAAGAAATCCCTGAGCTTCATTAGTTTTAGAGGTGAGCTTTGTTGAAAAGTCATTGAGATCATCCTCACCCATTTATTGGAACCTTCCTCCCTAAGTTGAGCATATATGTGAATACTCTACCAACTATTAGTTTCAGTTGTAAATTATTTATATATGATTATTAAGAGGTTGTTCTTGCTATAAGCATGCTTTTTTGTTATATTAGTGAAGATCTTTGAGCAAGTAGATGTTTAAAGGTCTTGTCGGCACCTCGTTAAGCCCAACTACAAGGTATTGCAGGAACCTAGAAGCCCTACTGGTTTCAATCTTTATGGCACACTGTAAGTCCAATTGGTTTAGGTATTGCAGGAACTCAAATCCTATTTGTTGTAAAAGCTTTGGTAGTGCCTGAGAAGTCCAATTGGTTAGTGAAAATTCTTAGTGATGGTATGAAGTAAAGGACATAGGCAAGGTTGGTCGAACTTCTATTAAAACCTTTGTGTGCCTTGTGCTTTTGTTTCTTTTTTTTTCAAGATTGTAGTTATTTTTCTTTATGGTAACTTTTTTCAATTGTCATACTTGATCCCTTGAGATCTTGTAGATCTATTTCTTATTTTGTTTCCTTTATTTTTAATCTACAAGATATAAGGATAGCTAATGCAATTTGAGCTCTAACATTACTAGCTCCATTAATTTCACTAACTCTACTAATTGCTTTACTTTTATTATTTTTGTTGTTTAAATTTATTGTTCATTTACATTTCAAAAATATTTACTTTTTTCCAATTAGTTTTGTTTATCTTGGTAGGTGGTCCATCTCTCATTGTCCAAGTGTAGTAGGTCTCTATTACTTGTTATGGGCTAATCTTCTCTCTCTAGCTGCTAAGGCACACATCACCAGGTGTAGTTGCCATTTAGATTTTTTTTTATGAATAATAGAAGACTTTATATAAGAGAAGTAATTACAAAGCATAAGGGGAGAGGTAAAACCTCTTAACCCTCCCCTAGAGAGCACAAACAAATTGTAGTGTAGCTCAAAACAAATGTTCCCTTCCCACCCCTTGCTTTCAAAGAGTATTCGCAAAGGAGTTAGCGCTTCTCTTTACCCACTATAACTTAATTTTCAGGTCTTCTGCTAACCGATTAAACAATTTTTTTTCATTAATTAGCATACTTTCATAGACCACTATCTTCTTTTTGCAGCCAGTCAATAACCAATATTGAATCCCCTTCAACAATAAGCTTGTGACAATTCAACTCCTTAGCCTTCTTCATTCCTTCCATTAGTGCCAAGATCTTTAGCCTGAAGTGAGTCACCAATACCAACAAAACCAGAAAATAGAGCAATGACTTTTCCTTCCTCATCTGTAAAGGCTCCACCTATGCCAGAAGGCCCTAGATTGCCATCCCTACTACCACCAAAGTTAAGTTTAACGATCCTAGGGCTGGTGGAGACCAAAGGGGGGGTAATTTTGGTCTTTGCAAGGCTGAATCAGCCATATCCTTCCAGTTCCTTTTGATCACATCTGTGGAGATATCTTCAAATAACTCCATAGATTGCACCCACTATACCGCTCTAATAGTAACTACCTCAATAATGGCCTCCTTACTCCTTTCTTGGTCTGAAAAAATTCTTTAGTTTCTTTCTTCCCAAACTGTCCAACATATAGTAGTTCTAACACACCTCCATAGAGTTCTACCCCTTTTCTTAGGCCATCTAAAGAAAGAAGAGGCAAACAAGCTTTGTACATCTAGTGGGGGGTCCATCTTTAATCAAATAAGGATAGAAACCAAACCCAAATTTCTGAAACAAAGGGGCAAGATATTAACAAGTGAAAGCAGCTCTCATCATTAGCCTTAAATGGATACACCAATTAGGAGATAAGCACAATTAGGTCTTTGTCTTTGGAGCAAGTCACAAGTCTTACACCTTTCCAGAAAAGGTTCCCAACAAAATGCCCTAATCCTAGGAGGAATTGAATTACCGCAAACTTTGAGGATTGGAAAATTATTTCAAAGGTTAACAAAAGGTTGTACTAAGGCTTTGAAAAAAGAGGCACAAAAAGCACACAAGAAGAAGTTAAAGTCCAAATCCTGCTATCCCCCCACCCCAGATCCAAAACTACCCCCAACTAATAACTGAATTAGATCTGAAATAGAAGAGATTTCAAAGTCCCTAAATCCCAATCAAAACCAAAACTTGAGTCGGAAGGGACCAAAAAGTTGGACATCGACTCATCTTTAAGGGAAGAAAGGGAATACAAAGAAGGGAAATGATCTTTCAAGCACACATCCCCCACCCATTTATGCTCCCAAAATTTCACCTATTTACCATAGCAAAGATCATACCTGATGTAAGCCCAAAAAAAAAAAAAGAAGGAAGAACAACATGAATAGATTTCCACGGAGAAACTTGTGTAGCCTTAGACAAGACTCCAATACCTATAATCACCTTAGCCCAAAGTTTGTATTTTTCCTTTGGCAATCTCCAAAGCCACTTCCCTATAAGAGCCTCATTTCTTTCTTCAATGCCCCCTAGACCTAGACCACCATTAATCTTGCCTCTAGTAACCACTTCCCATCCAACTATATAATCTCTTTTCTCCTCACCAGTTTCTCATAAGAGATCTCTCATCATTTTTCCAATCTTCTGCTCACACCTATCAGGATTCTAAAAGCCGACAAGAAATACACAAGCAAGTTGGTCAATGTAGACTTAATCAAAGTGATCTAGCCTCCCAAAGACAAATAATTCTTCTTCCAAGTGGCTAGCCTCTTGGTGAATCTATCCACTACAAGATCCAAAAACTAATACTTCTCAAATTGTTCCTTAAGGGTAACCCTAAGTAGCTTAGAGACCAATTAGAAATCATGCAACCCAAGCTATCCGTCCTTTCTATCACATACCTCTCATCCATATTAACCCCCCACTACACAACTTTTATCAAAATTGATCCTTAGATTAGACATTTTCTCAAAGAGATGAATCACTAGCTTCAAGTTCCTTACCCTGCTAATCTCCTCGCCCTCACAAAACAGAATAGTATCATCAGTAAATTGTAAATGAGTGAGTGGAACCCTATCTCTACCCACCCTCCACCCCCTCACTAAGTTTCTAGAATCGGCCCTTTTTATCAATCTATCCAAAACCTCAACAATCAAGGTGAACAAGAAGGGAGAAAGGGGGTCCCCTTGTCTAATCCCTCTAACTACAGGGAAGTGGTTAACTACTACCCCATTAATCATAATAGAATAGTGGTAAGTCTCTAAATAGCCCTGAATCCACTTACACCACTTTGTCCAAAAACCAAAGCTCTTCATCACTTGCAATAAGAAAGACCAGTCCACCAAATCATAGTCCTTCTCCAAGTCAAGCTTACACACCAAACCTTTCCTCCCACTCCTCATGCCCTCCATACTCTCATTAGAAATCAAAATCTGATTAGTTATTCGCCTATCTCTTACAAAATCTGCCATTTAGATTTAAGCTTATTTCCTTTTAGTTGTACTCTCCTTTCTACGGTTATTTACATTTGTTGTGTTATTCATTGATTAATTGTAGAAAAACTAACTAAGATAATAGGTTGTAGTTCTTTACTATTTAATTTAATTATCAGCTGCTATCTTCTTTGTTGGTAGTCTTTATTGTTATTGTGCATATTTGTTGACTTCTAACCCTTGTAGCTCCTACTACCATATTTGTCTGTTTGTTTTGTAGCTACAGGTTATCTAGTTTAGTAGTTTGGTCATTTCAAGTTTAATATCTTGAATAACTATTGAAATTTATTGGCTAAGCTTAATAGATTGGCCAACAATGGTCACCCAAGTCAATGTTCCATTTGTCGAGGGATATCCAATATTCCAAGCTCATATTTTTTATGGTACTAATTTCACATATTGGAAGGATAGAATGATTGTCTACCTCATCTCTATGGACTATTGCTTCTAGAAAGCAATGGAGAAAATCCATTACTAGAGACATGGCAAATGAAAGAGCTATGAACCTCCTCAAGAGAGGCTTGAGCTTGGATGAACTTGGTAGGATCACCTTATACACATCTACCCAAGCAATATAGTAGTACTTAGTGCTTTGACATGAAGGGATCAAAATTGAAATGGTGACTAAGTTAATGTGTGAGGAAGAAGATCAGGATATTCAGTATTCATCTACTAATGTCCCTTACATAACCTACACCATGGAGGATAAGGAAGAAACTTTTTATGCAAAAACAGGTGATGATTATCATGATGGCCTATCCTCAGAAGTTCCTCAGAGGGAAATTGTTCATCCAATCCTTGAAGCTCAACTACCGAAGGAAAGAGCTATAAGAATGCCTTCAAAGGATATAGAAAGATTATTGGGGAGCTTCTAAAGCCAAACAAAAATGAAGCTACACCAAATATCTAATCAGCAAGCAATTGTATCCTCATCAGCAAAGGACAATGGTTACTATGAGGTAACCTTAAAACCTGTCCCCTCGATTAAGCTGTTCTCAAAAAGGGTTATGTGCAATTTAAAACAAGGATGACTAACTTTATTAGGGAACCTATTAGTCCAATTCAAAAGTATGTGAACCTATCAATAGTAGGATCGATTATTCTTATAAATAGATTAACGGAAGCATTAAGAAAATTCTCCCCACATCATAAACTACCATGAACCATTATATAAGGATCACCATATCTAAAAATAAAATGTCAAAAAAGGGGGAGTCTCGTGATAATATCACTATGGGGACAGTAAATATTGTTGGTCCATAAAGCATTGAATAGTGGGGTTGTCACTAGCAATCTATTGCTAAGGCCTATTAGTTGACTACCTTGAGCAATAGCAATTGATTGACTTTATAAGTAGTTGAGCAAATAGACAAAGTAAATGAGAAAAATTCCAAATCTAAGAGAAGAAGAAACCCCAAGCTCTAAAAGTTGCTCAGAAACCCTACTTTCATTCACAAAACCCTCAGATCCCATTAATACTTTGCAAAAATGGCAAGCTCCTAGGGGAAGAGGTGAGGGAGCTTAATTAGAAGATTAATCCTACAAATGATTAGACCACAAAAGGTCTTCTTTCCATAGAAGTAGAGACAAGGTGCCAAACAAATCTCTCCACTCAAAGCATATGGGAAGGAAGGTCAATGGACTTTGAGTCTCTCAAGGTGGAAGGCTTTCATATGAGACTCCCCTAAGAAATTTAGGATGAGACAACTTACTCGACTATAGAAAACTAGTTTGTTTTTCTCTTGTAGGATATTTTTATGCAAACCTTAGCACGGACAGGGGGGAAAACTCTGCACTCCTATGTTAAAGGAGTCAAGATGACTCTAGACCCCTCTATTCTTGCACAACTTCTTGGTATCCCTTGTTAATGATCCTAAGTCTATACAAGGAGAGGATGTTCCAACCATGGGGGTATAGATTTTACCAATGCTATAAGGGAAATTTTTTAAACCCGGGCTTATCCTCAAGTTACAAACCTAGGACGAGACACCAAAGGGTTCCTATGAGAATCATGTACATATTGTGGCCAAAGGGTGGATCCTTTGATCACTTCATGGAATGAAGTTATTTTTACTTTACTGCATCGAAATTGGAGTGTCAACTAATTTGCCCTATATAATACTAAAGCACATGCATGATGCCTCTACAAATGGAAATAACACTCTTCCCTTAGAACTCTTTGGAAAGCTTAGAGTAAACTTCAACAATCCTCTCCCCCACTTTTTATCTACACCTATCTAAAGAAAGTTTCAATTAAAAAATTTTAGAATTATTTAAATATTGTAACAAAATTATATACTAAGGGTCTGTTCATTTACTCTGACGTCTAACGTCTGACCTCTAAAAGTGCAATAATTATATTAAGAGGTATATTGATATTGGTGAACTTTTCTTTCCTCTGAACTCTGAATGTAGAGAATATTGTTTTGAATTCTAAATTTTGAATTTTGAATTCTGAAAAATGCCAAATGTCCAATTTAACCCATATAAGTGAATTTTTATTTATTTATATAATTCAATAAAGAAACAATATTAAAAATTATTATAATAAATATTACCTAATATTAATTATTAATAATTATTAATAGTAAATAATTAATAACAAATTAATGATTGATTCATTAATTATTAATCAATAATTAATAATTCATAATTAATTATTTTTATGATTAATTAATACTTATTATTAATAGTTAATATTTATTACTAATAATTAATTAACTATTATTAATGATAATTAATAAATTAATTAACAATAAGTAATAATAATTAATTATTACTTAATTATGAATTATTATTATTAATTAATTAATGAAATATTATTACTAATTAACAATTAATTAGTAATTAATACTTAATATTAATAATACAAAATTCGTAATTCATAATCAAATAAATAATTAGTAATTAATACTTAATACTTAATATTAATAATTAATAATTCATAATCAATTAATAATTAATTCAATAATTATTAATCACTAATTATTAATTAATCAATAATTATTTATTTTTATGATTAAATAATACATATTTTTAATAATTACTGTTTTTATAATTAATAATTAATTCATTATTAATAAATATTAATAATTAATTGTTATTATGATTAATTAATAACTATTATTAATACTTAATTAGGAATTATTATTATTATTAATTAATGAAATATTATTAATAATTAATAATCAATTAGTAATTATTAATTAATGAAACTTATGATGATAATTAATATTGTAATTAATTAATTTCTATTAGAATATTACTATAACATATTATAATGAATATTATAATATTAATCATTAATTTGTAATGTTAGTAATACTATATGGTTATACTATAATATTAGTATTATGAATATTATATTATTACTATTCATAATTTATAATACTACTTAATATAAATAATTATTGGTTTCATTATAATATTATAATTGGTAAATAATATTCTAAATAATTAGTTATAATAATTAAAATAAGTAATTATTAATACCACTATAACACGATAATGAATAATATAGTTAATGAACTATTATTATAATAATAATATAATATGAATATTATAGTATGTTATAATATTACATTATAATAATATTATGGGAAAAATAAAATATTGGTGGTGAGTCAGATGGGTCTTCATACTAGATGTTATAAGTTAATTGAGCATTAAAGGGGCAATATGGGCCAAATCCATTAAAATAATGGCCTGAGTCATTTGTACTTTAGCTATAATTAGGCTTCAGTGTTAAGAGCCATCGAACACCTCTTTAGCGCTGAAAGTGGTGCAAAACCACTTCAGCGTTAAGAGATCAGAGGCACCGAATAGGGCCCAACTTTAAAATATTTATTCAAAACACAAAAATTAATTATAATAGATTTAATAATATTCATATTATTAATAATTCTATATTTTTACAAAATACATCACAAAATTATGTAGTAACAATATAAATTATAATTTTATGAATTATTCAAATAATAAATATTAAAAATTAAAAAATTATTTCAATATCTCAATAACTAAATATCTTAAATAACAAAACATTAAAAATAGCTAAATAATTATATACGTAAATATTTAATATTACGTAATAACTTTAAAATAAATAAAAAGCAAATAATGAAAAATTTTAAATATTTTACAAATTATTTAAATATTTAAATAACGAAATATTTAATATGGCTAGTTTTAAATAGTTAAAACAACTAAAATTTAAAAAAAAAATCTTAAAAGTAGAAACATAATTATAATCGATTTCATAATATGCATATTAATAATAATTTAATATTTTACAAAATTAATAAAAAATTATGTAATAATAGTACTCATTATAATTTTATGGGTTAGTAAATTCAATAAATAATTAATATTTTAGAAAAAATAAATAACATTCTTATTTAAATAGTGAAATAATATTGTAAATAGCTAATTTCAGTTTTATCAATTAATAACTATAGAAAATAACTTTCAAGAAAATTAATATTTATTAATAATAATTTTACAACAATAGTGTATATTCATTATATATTTATGTATACATAAATTTAATATTTATTGTATTTTCAGTAATTATTTATTGTAATTTTTTGATAAATATGTTTTCAATAATTATTTGGAAACCTATTTTTGTTTTTGTTATTTAACAGAAAATTGTCAATAATTATTGGAGATTAAACAACTATTTTAAATTTTGAAATTTAATGTATTGTATTTATTGAATTTTTGTTATAAATTTATTTTTAGTAATTATGTATTTTTTATAAATTATTGATTAATATTTATTAGAGATTAAACTATTATTTGAGATTACACTATTTATTCACTAGTTTAATATATTTTCAATATTTATTGTATTTTTGTAAGTATTTTATTTTTGTTAAATATCTATTGTGTTTTCATTATAAATTTATTTTTAACAATTGTGTATTTTTGCTATAAATTTTCAATAATTTTTCGAGATTAAACTATTGTTATTTAATTATTAGAGATTAGACTATTAATTTAGCTGAAATTAGGAATGTTCAAAGATTGGTTCAATTCGGTTGTAGGTTGTTTCGCCAACCAAATCGACCTGGTTAGGTCGAGAGTTTGCCACTTGAAACCGACTGACCATTATTGAAAACATGCCAACTAGGGTTGTATTAGTTTTGGTCTATTTTCGGTTTGGTTTGTTTGTTCAAAAGATTTAAACTTAAAAATTAAATTTAAATTTAATAAATTGCAATGGTATTATTAATAAATAAATTAAAAAAAATTATGATATAAAATTTTTTAGACTAAGAAATATGGGAATTTTCTTACTTTCCCATATTAAAAATTATATTTAAAATACAAAACATTAATATATATCTATGATTGGGTCGGTTTACAAATGGCCAAACTGAAACTAACCTAAATTTGTTATGTTAGAAAATTGCTGAACCAAAACCAATCAGAAATATTAGAAAACTGACTAACTTGAGTCGAGTTCGATCAGATTGGTCATTAAAAAGTAAAAATATAAAACAACTATATACTCTTATTAATTCTATTGTTTAGTTTAATAAAGCCCGTGCATCGCACGAGTCCCGCTAGTATATATATAAAGCAAAATGGTCCATATCAGCATGCCTCTCTTTTCTCCAAACTTTTTTTTTTTTTGCTTTGTCCTTATATTCCCTCTCTTTCCACCATTCCCCCTTCCTAGCCCTTCCATGTGAGCCGTGGCAGCCCTCTCCTCTTCACTAGAGTCCCACTCCAACTCACTCTCTCTCATGTTCCCAATCACTTAGCCAATCCCCCTCTTAAAATATCTCTCCCACCTAAAATTCCTCCTAAAACACTTCTATCAGTCCACATGTCACCTTCTTCTCCTTTAAAAATTTGCTCCAAAACCCTCATTCTAAATTTTTTTCTTTTTTTAATTTACTTACTTTTTAATGCCACATCATTTTTAGGTATTTCAATACCAACTCTGAACTAGGATTTCCTGCACTCACTTTTGGTGTGGGAAGTGGTGCACTTCTAATTCAATTCAACCACGTCATTTTCTACATGGTCCCTTGTCTTACATGTGCGAATTAAATTAAATGGCAAGTTAGGGGAGTTATTTCTCTAAAATTCTTTTTTTGGAACTTAAGAAAAAATTAAAAAATGAATTTGACTGTGTAGTTTGAAGAATGAAAGAGGTTAAACAAAGCAAATGGAGAAACTCAAACGAATGGCTTGCTTGCAAAACCCTAGATGGTTAAACAAATGCAAGGAGTAGAAATCCTTTTGCAATTGCAAGAAATGGGATTTTTTCTATACTGTTTTGTATTCTTCCCTGGGCACCATTAATAAGAGCTTTGCAATTTTTTCTTTCTTCAATAAATCGTTTGATTTCACAAGCGTTCTTCTTCTTCTTCTTCTTCTTCTTCTTCTTCTTCTTCTTCTTCTTCTTCTCACTTGAGGATCTTGCTTTTTACAAATGAAGCTACAGCAAGAGTATTATGCAACATCAGACTGCACTTTGCACCAAGTTAAGCAACAGACCAGAACAGGTAGTTGGAAATTACATCTAAACCACCCATGTGTTTAAGTGAATTATATTCGGTGAATCCTTAAAAGGAGTTCGACTTATAAAATTACGGTTATTTTTTTGTAGTAATAATGATTCTGAGAGAAATGTCTTCTTGGTTCTTTACTGTAAATGCATTTGAATGCAAGGAATTTTCACGACTAGAAGTTCAATTGAATTCTACGCCTTGACTGAAGAACAATCTACTCCTACAAATCATTTTCTAATGGTGTACGCTTGTGACTGAAATTTTTCTGATAGCAATGGTTCCCTCTTGATTGAAGAACAATCTATTACTACAAATCGTTTTTTAAGGATGTATGCTTAGAATTGAAGTTTTTCTGGTAATAACGGTTCCCCCTTGAATGAAGAACAATATACATCTATTCCTACAAACTTGATAACCAATCTCCTTTGTTTTGTTTACCTCTTCTATCTATCAAACTTGATAATCAATTTCTTCCATTATTTTAAAGACAAAACCTCCTAAACTTTCTGTTTAATTTAATTCATACATGCGAAACAGAGGACCATGTAGAAGGTGACGTGATTGAATCTGATCAGAAATGCACCACGTCCCACAGGACCCACACCAAAGCAAGTAATCAACATCAACCAACCGAGCCAACCACGTTTAGTTTGTTAATCCTGTTTCCCGCAGCCTTCTGCAAAAGCTATGTTCCTTCGGTTTGGCTTCTCAGAACATTTGGCCTGGACCAAGTTTTCAGACAATTTTCAACCCCTCGCCTTCTCCTCTTCTCCCTGAATTAGAGTTTCAACCAGCACCGCCAACGATCGACGTCTGCAATACTGCAAACCCTTCATAATTCAAAGATTCGCATCATCGTTATTTATATAGAGTCGGAAAGTGTCTGCAACTCGTAGATTTGTTTTCGTCATTCTGTGGATTTAATCAACACGCTCTTCGTCATCTATATTTATTGTTTTATGTAAGAGAATTTCTGTAAAGAGAATTCAGCATTTGTTGAAGTGATCAAGCCCTCGTAGAAGAAGTCGCGAGCTCGCAAGCGCGGCAACAGATAAGTACGCATGAATGGAGAAGTCGCAGGAGATGACCAGGAGGATCAAAGAGTTATGGACCAGTTGGTCGAGGCGTTCTCTTCAGCTTCTCTATAAGAAGCTATACAGAGTTTCCAGGAGGTTTGCTAGAGAACAGAGATTCCAGTGGTCACATGTAAAGGAAAATTTGATTGATTAATGTTCTCCTTTTAAGAATTCTTGCTCTTCTTCTCGCAGCTTTTACGAGAAATGTCTAAGATATGCAGTTGATAAATGTGGAAAGCGATGCCCAAAATGCAGGCAGTTAATTGTGTATGACTTGCAGGAAGCTCAATTAAATTTTCTTTCGGAATTTTGTTAAGCGCTTGTAAAAATTTTCCTTCTGAATTAGCAACAATGAGCGATCTTGCATAGTGAACATGGTTCTTTGAAATACCATACAACTTCTGTTTCTAGCAGAAGTTGAAGCAAGAAAAGCAGTAGGGGACCTAAACAACCGTGAAGCTGTGCGCCGGAGTCCTGAAAAAGGGTTACACACGGAATCGAGTTATCCCAATTTCTAGCAGAATGAGCAGAGAAATTTGGCTTTTAGGTTGTAGAGTGAAGAATTCATGGAGGCATTTAGGGCAACCACCCGTCATCATATGCAACCAAGAAGAACTTGATAGTGATTAGAAACAATTAGTTAGTCCACAAACAATGAAGGATGTTGGTGCTCGGATTAGCTGAGGACAACAAAGTAATTTTGCCCCTAGACTCCGAAGGCTTCGAGGGTTCGGAGAGCTTGTGCTGAGGTTGAGGTCTATAGGCCGAGGCAGAATGGGTTCTGAGTACTGCAGATGCCAAAGGTAGATGGCCGAGGCACTAAAAGGCAGAATGCGTCAGAGGCCTTGGGTGAGAACCCGAGGCAGAGTCTCCGATGGTCAAGTTAGTACGAGATACGAAGAGGGGAACCAGAATATAGTTTGTGAGCCCAGTTCCAGATTCAGATAGTAGATTATATTAGATTAGTCCCCTTACCTAGAGGGGGCACCCCTATTTATACTTGAGTTGCCTGGAGGTAGGTGGAGATGAACGCCTGAGATGGGAGCTGTGTAGAAGTGTACAGTGGGATTGGAAGGATCATGTGAATGCTCCGCAACTGGCTCTGTACGAGGGGAGCAGGGTAACCCCTGCTGTAGCGGATCTTGTTCCCAACTCTAGCGCTCGTGGGATAGGCCTCCCAGCCTTAAATGGGTAGGGTTGGGTCCCCCCACTCCCGAGGCTGAGGTGGAGAGTTCAGCTTCAGCTGATGGTAGTAGTGGTGAGCGCCAGTGGGCCCGACAGCCGAGGTGTACCCTGCAGTGGCGTCCTCTTTCGTGTCTCTGCCTGGTTCGTCTTTGTAGGTTGAGTCGAGGTTGCGAGTGATCTATTGCACTACTACTTCGGACAGGTGGCCCGGGAGGCACACTCAGTGTGGGCGCTTAAGTGCCGTCATTTGGGCCGAGGACCTAGGGGCCGAAGGCTGTTTAGGCCGAGGACCTATGAAGCCGAAGGGCCCGTGAGGCCCAAGGATTCATGCGCAGGATGACTTTCTGGTTGAACCAATGTGTGAGTGTGTCGATTTGGGTGGACACGTTGGCTCGTCTTCAGTGTTGTTTTGTCTTCCGAGGGTGAGCATTCAGGGTGCGGCATGGCTGGGTCGCAAGTGTGGAGGTGCTTCCCATCCATTAAATTTGAAATGATCTGAGTCATTATTGGCGCGTCATTTCACCTTCCGAGGCTGAACGTCACATGGCGCGCCACGATTGGGTTGTGGAGGCGGTGGCTTCTCAGCCATTGAATCTCAAGAAATCTGGGTTGTTCGTTCTTCTTTAAATAGGATCCTTAGTAGTAGCACTCTTGTCGTTTGCCTCTAAGCGTCTTTGCCTTCGAGTGAACTCAGATTCTAGACTCTCCAACCTTCAACACTTCATTCTCGCTCTTTCTTCCTCCACATTTCTTAGGTAATTTTAAACAATGTCTTTCTCAGATTCTGGACCTGTGTGCTATGATCTTCTGAATGAGTCGGAGGGGAGCTCTTCCCATACCCCTTCTTCCCTTTCTCCTTTGAGTCCTTCTACTCTTGCCCCCCTTCAGTAGGGGGTTGAGGTGATTCAGGGGAGGGTAGCCTCCGAGGGTGTTGAAGGCAACCATCAAGGCGAGGACCCTCCCTGCGAGAGTTCCGCCTCCGTGACACTGAGGGAGGCCGAGGGGGAGGAAACCCTAGACCCTGTTTCCAGGACGAGTGCTGCCCAAGCAGTAGTTGAGACCGATGTCCTCCACCTGGGTTTCGAGAATTCTTTGAATGGGGACCAGGTCAAAGCTCTAGCAATGTAGTACTTCATTCCCTCGTCCTATGGTATGAGGGTGCCCGAAGTGGGCGAACGGCCATGGACTCCAAAGGAGGGGGAGATCTGCATCTACCAACATTTTCTCCAGTTCGGTCTTCGGTTTCCCCTTCATCCACTGGTTTCTGAACTATTGAGGGCGTATGGGATTACTCTTAGCTAGCTAGTGCCCAACGCCGTTAGGACTATAGTGGCCATGCTGGTGGTGGCTCGGTTCCAGGGGGTGGAACTAACACAAAGACTCTTCCAGGCATTGTTTGTGCCAATGAAGCATTCTTCCGAAGATGGCATGTACTACCTCCAACCCTATAGGACCAAGCCGATAGATAGCCCTTCTTTCGTGCATAACTAGAAGGGAATTTCTTCTTTTTGTCATGTTTCAAGGGTTGGTCCTTCAAGTTGGGGTGGGGAGAGGTTAGCCAGGCTACGGAGAAGAGTGTCCCCCTACTCACGAGTGAGGAGAACGATGATCTCATGCAGTTGCTCAACCTGGGGAGAGTCCAAGCTTAGCCTTTGGTCGAGGAGGTCCCACTAGTTTTTGCAGGGCTCAACCCTTCTCCCCTCGGTAGGAAAGGCCCTACAGTCCCATAACACGTCCTTTTCCCCTCTTTTTTTTCTTTTTGCTGCATTACTGATGGTTTTGCTTTGTTTGCAGAGGTGCCGATGGATGCCCACAAGGCAATGTTGGAACGTGCTCGCGCCATGCAAAAGGAGCGGGCTAAAACGCATTAGAGGCTTGCTGACAGACAGAAGGAGAAGGTCTCTACCCCTACAAAGGGAGGTTCCTCTCGTCAAGTCCCTGCTAAGGGGACCATTTCATAGGTCCCTACCAAAGGGACCACTCCAGCAGCTCCCACGAAGGGAGCAACTTCACAAGTCCCTACCAAGGGGAAGAAGCCTGCCGAGGCAGGAGCAGCTCGTGCCGTCGAAGTCGACCACCGGGTCAAAGAAGCCCACCCAGGAGAGAGAGGCAGGACAAAAGAGGCTGGCCAAAGAAGCCGCGGGGGATCAGCCCCCACAAAAGGTGGCCTACTCCGAGGGCTCAATGAGGGACGCCTCAAGGGGGTCCCACAAAGAACGAAGGTGGTCATTTTCTGCCCCCACACCCTTGGAGGAGCTCGTTGAGCGGTCTAACCAGATCTTTCATCCCTAGTGGAACGTCTGCGAGGGGGACTCCATCTGGGAGGAGGGGTTGGTCAAGCCCCGGTGAGCGGGGCCCTCCTCTCGAGGGACCGCTTTTAGATGCTAGAGAGCCCGCCCAAGAGAGTCTGCACCCAGGGCCTAGGAAGCCTGGCCGAGGTAATACTTGTCCCTTTTCCTTCATGCCTTTTTGTTTCTCTATGGGAAACTAACTTTTTCTTCGCTGCAGGTCTGCCTTCACTATGTTGGTCTCGGGGACCTGCTGAAGTTGACCTTGGCTCAGAAAGACAAGCTAGAGGAGGAAAAGGGGAAGCTCAAGCAAGCTGCCACCACTGTCGAGGAAAGTACCATAAGTTCAGGTAGAGCCTCATCGACGAACAGAAGTTCCGGATGGAGGCTCAAGCACAACCAAAGGAGGCGCAGGAGAGCCTTTCCAAGGAGTTGAGGTGGAGAAGAGGGTCAAAGGAGCAGCAAAGCGTGCTGCGGATGCCGAACAGAAGGCCGTTGAGGCTGAGAAGAGGGCCTAGCAGGCAGAGAAGCAGGTCGAGGAATTGGTCGATCTTGCCTCCAAGGCTTACATGGATGGGATCGAGGATACCAAGAAGGCGCTCGTGGTGGCTCTACCTGACTTCAATGCCGAATCATTGAAGGTGATCCCTAATTCTCTCGAGGAGGCTGCCACTCTGCTCTTCCCCCTCTGACAGGAGGTGAGACCTAAGTGTTAGACAGTGTATGCTCTTAGCTCCAATCAGAATGATGTACATTATGACATTTATTGTAAATGAATAAAAAAAACATATTTGATTCATGTTATTGTGGTGTGTTTCTGTGTAATACCCTTGAACTGGACACTTATGAGACTTGTGTTAGTTTAGAATGTTCACAGCCGTTGGAAAAGTCTAGGGAAACTTATCCTACTAAGGCTAACACTGATGTGCCGCCAAGTTGGTTGGGGTAGCTTGTCTCAACTACCATGGTGAGACCCGAGGTACATACAGTGTTGGTTTACTTGAAACCCTGAATCGGACCAGAATTCCAGTATTGCCCTAGACCTTGGTGATTAGTGGGCAAAACTGAAATGTTACACCTGACCCCTAAACTCGATTATGATACTGCACTAGGTGTCGGATTGGGCTGTCTTTGATATGCCAATCAATGAGATCCTTAGAGGGGGTCAAAACTTGGGTATGTTGGGACAGTCTGAGAATTCATTTGAGTGGGTGATCATAGTGACAGGATCAGCCCCTTTGTCAGACAAAGGTAATGATCGGGGATGCACTCTCTCTGATGGAGAGCAAAGCTGGTGCCAACCGATTTCAATCGTTGAAATTTGTTTTTGCAAAATATATTTATATAAAGATATATATATATATATATATATATATATATATATATATTATGGTTTCAAAATGTTTGCAAAAGGTTTTAATTCCCGGGATCCATGTGAGTAGAGAGCTCCTCTCTTGTCGGGCAATGTTTGATCATTATGGGTTGAGAAGTTAAGTGTAAGACCATTGAGGGTAGTACCTAATGGGCTAATCTTGCACCTGCCCATAGTCCCTGGGTTTTTATAAAGTGGCATGGCCCAGGGACCACTTAGTGTAAGTGTTGGGCCCATTAAGAGCCCATGGTGATGGGCTCAAGGGTTCACCACCCATAATAGTGAATTCGGCTAGGCCTTGTAACAGAGGCTAGACTGAACCCATGTGGATGATGTGTAGATCAATGTTTGGGTCCCACGCCATATAAGGAAACCCAACTGGGCAACATTTTGGAAGGTTAGTGAGCACATGGACTTGATGGGCCTAAAGCCCAATTCGAACTGGTCTAATTTGATTAGTTAAAGAAAGGGGCGGATCTGAGATTTGGATCAGTAGATAGGATAGGGCGTTATCCCTATCCACTCAGAGAGTCCAGATCCATACAGATTTGGATTTGGAAACTCCTAATAAGATTAGGAGGGATCTAATCTACAGATAAGATAAGGGCTTATCCTTATCTCTTAAAGAGAACTCCTTATCCAAATACATATTTTTATATTAGGAAACTCCTAATGAGATTAGGAGCTCTCTTTAAGGCTACAAAAGGAGGAGGAGGGCGAACCTCCATTCATCTCAACACAATAGATCTCAGATCACAGAAAGAGAGAAGACAGCTACAGTAAGACTGCGTCATCTTTTGCTCTCCTCCTGTTGTCGCCATTGCCAGTTCGATCTCCACTGTAGGAGCGATCAAAAAGTGTTCTTGATATCAGTTTTTGGAGAAAAACTTATCTGAAGCCGTGCTCACATTCCCTCCATCAAATTCTTGCTGAAAGATTCAGTTCTTGTGAAGAACCTGCTAATTCTGCTCCACCCTACGCCGTGTCATCTTCAGTGGGAGCAGTCCTTTGAGTTTTCCTTGGGTGTGAACACCTTCATTGGGAGATATTGTTTCTTCGTATTAGGTACCTCCCTCTCCTACCTTTTCGTTTCATATCTGGTTCAGTTCTCAGTTCAAGATTGATCCTTGAAAGTGCAGATTTTCTAAAATAGGGAATGTGATTCCTAGATGGGAGAGAGAGAAATTTTTGAAATTTCGCCCTACCTTCCTACAGGGTTCGGCCATCCATATGATGGATCTCTCATCCCTTCACTAAACTGGGTTTTTTCTGTTTTTTTCTTCTTCTCCTTTTTTTTGACAATGTACATGCATTCGGACTGAGGGGCAATGAAACAATTTTGTACAGCCAAAAATTGTTGTGCACAATCAAAATCAGTGGCATTTTTATCTTTGTCTCAAATGTTGCATTTGCTGTGTTGTTTTTCCTTATGTTTTTTTTGCACTTATGCTTTTGCTGCCGAAGGGTCCATGCCCCTCCAAAAGAAAAGTCATAGCGTGAGACAAGTGTAGTTATCTTTATTTTACTTGTGCGTCAAAAGCATGGCGAAGGGGTGGCCGAGGCAAAGCCTCCGTAGCTAAGCCGAGGTTTGCCTGGCCTAATGCCCTTGTAAGTGTTCACTTAGGCAAGGCCAAAGAGGCTGCAATGGGGGGTGGCCGAAGTGGAGCATGGGGCTCACCTGGCCCTCTTCCCCTTACTTATACTTGGGTAAATAGCAAGATGACTTGTCAACGTGAGAGTGGGGCCGAGATTGAGATGAGGCTCGCCTGTCTCCCATTTTTCTAAGTGTTGGCTTCAGTGACGCTAAAGTGGCCTGCCGTGCTGAGGGGTGGCCGAGGCAGAGCTAAGGCCCATCTGGTTTCGTGGGGACTAGGCAGAGCCGAGGCTCACATGGCTCATGTATCCTCGTGCATTACTTTTGCGAGGTCAAGATGGCCTGCCCTATTGGTGGGTGGTCGAGACAGAGCTGAGGCTCGTTTGGCTCCGTGGGGCTTAGGCAGAACCGAAGCTCATCTGGCTCCCATATCCCCGCATATATGTTTCCATGAGGTCGAGTGCAACGCTCCAAGGAGGTTGGTTTCCTTTGCTGATAGCACAAAGTGTGAAAGTTCAAGAGGCTAGCCACCGCCGAGGAGGGGTGCCGAGGCGCATGGGACCCTCGGCCGTCCTAGTGTATTCTGACACATTAAGTCATAACTAGGGTGTTCGCTACTTATTCGTTAAGTCTTGGCATTGGTCTAGCGAGGGGGCATAGTCCTCAGAGGAAGTCGTTTGCCCCTGCTAGTCACGAGGCCGAAGAGTTGTAAGAACTTAGTAGGTACACGCACTGAGCATTGGGCCAAAGAGGAACTTTGCTTCATTCATTCCATAATTTCAAAAAGATATTACAATCACTTGTACTACATCCAGAGGTTCTCCAATCTCCATGTCCGAGGTATAGGTCTTCCATCTAGGTTTTCCAAGTGAAAAGTGTCAGGGCTGACGACTCGCTTGATTCTGTAGGGGCCTTCCCAATTGAGGCCCAACTTCCCTACTCCGGGATCGGGAACCATGACTTTTCTGATGACAAGGTCTCCCTCTTGATAGTGTCTTTCTTTTACCCTGGAGTTGTAGTAGCGGGCCACTCGCTGTTGGTAAGCGGCTACCCTTATTTGTGCTTGTTCTCAAGCTTCTTTCAGTAAGTTTAAGTTTGCACTGAGGACTTCATCATTCTCAGCTTCATTGTACACCTCAACTCAGAGTTTTAGTTGGCCGATCTCTACTGGGATTACTGCTTCTATGCCGTAGGTTAAGCCGAAGGGAGTTCCCCCCGTAATTGTCCGAGGCGTAGTTCGGTAAGCCTAGAGTACACTGTTCAATTCTTCAGCCCATAGGCCTTTTTCCCGGTCCAATCTGGTCTTCAGTCTATCTAGAATTGTCCTGTTGGTGACCTTGGCTATGTCGTTGGTTTGAGGATAGCCCACCGAGGTGTACTGTTGCCTGATACCGAGGGAGGCGCACCACCTGGAACTTGGCATCATTAAATTGCTTCCCGTTGTTGGTGACCAACATGTAGGGTAGCCCGAAGTGGTAGATAATATTTTTCCAAAAGAAATTTTGGATGGCTCGCGTCGTGATGGCGGCCAAAGTCTCGGCTTCCACCCACTTGGTGAAGTAATCTACTGCAACAACGATGTACTTTCTTCCCCCCATGGCTCGAGGAAAGGGGCCAAGGAGGTTCATGCCCCATTTGGCAAAGGACCATCGACTGCTAAGGGTTAAGAGAGTGGTGGCCGGTCGGTGGCATAAGTTGGCGTGCCTCTAACATGGGTCACACTTTTGCACCAATCCATCTGTGTCTTTGTGGAGGGTAGGCTAGAAGTAGCCTTGCCTTAGGGCTTTTTGGGCTAGGGCTCTCTCGCCGAGGTGGTTACCGCAGATACCTTCGTGAATTTCTCGTAGCACATGGCTGCCCTCCTCCAGACGAAGGCATTAAAGGTAAGGCAAGGTGAAGGATCTTCGGTACAATTTCCCTTTCAGCAGGGTGTAGTGGGATGCCTATCGTCTGAGTCGCTTTGCCTCATTTCTGTCTTCGGGCAACCATGCAGTTGATAGGAAGTTGACGATGAGATCCATCCATGAAGGTTCGGTCTCTATGGGGAGTACCTGGACTTCTTCAATGGAAGGCCGAAGCAGCCACTCGACGTGCACGGTCTAGCCAAGGGATCTGTTGGAGGTACTTGCCAACTTGGAGAGGGCATCAACTCGTGCGTTCTTGGCCCGCTAGACCCATTGCAGGGAGAAGTGTTGGAAGTGGCGGGCTAGATCTTGAACTTTGGCAAGTTACTTGGACAAACTTTGTTCCCTGGCCTCATACTCGTCGTTCACCTGATTCACCACCAATTGAGAGTCATTGAAGGCTTCAACGTATGAGGAGTCGAGGTCTCTAGCAAGCTGTAGACCACCGAGGAGGGCTTCATATTCGGCTTCGTTGTTTTATGCTGGAAAGTCAAACCTTAGCGCATACTCTAGAGCAACATCATCTGGGGTGAGAAGGATGAGGCCCGCGCTGCTTCCTTTAGCATTGGAGGAACCGTCTACAAAGAGCTTCCATCAGGGTTGAGCCCCGTCATCTACATGATCCCCCTCAACATTTCTAGGGGTTGGCGAAGGGCTCGGCTGAAGGTGCACTCTACTATGAAATCTATCAAGGCTTATGCTTTGATCATGGGCCTCAGCTGGTACTGGATGTCAAACTCAGACAGCTCGATGGCCCACTTCGTCAGGCGTCTCGAGGTCTCAGGTTTGGCGAGGACATCCTTTAGGGGTTGGTTCGTCAGGACCACTACAGTGTGGGCCTGGAAGTACGACCAAAGTTTCCTTGCCGAAACCACAAGGGTGAAAACCAACTTCTCTATTTCAGGGTACCTAGTATCGGCGTTGCAGAGGACCTTGTTGGCATAGTATACTGGCTTATGCATGCCATCTTCCTTGATGAGAACTGAACTGACTACTAAATCCCTAGTCGAGAGGTACAGGTACAGGGTTTCCCCCTCGGCTGGTGGGGCGAGGAGGGATGGCGAAGTAAGGTATGCCTTGAGCTCGTCAAAGGTGCGCTAGCATTCCTTTGTCCATTGGAACACTTTCAACTTCTTGATGGCATGGAAGAAGAGTAGGCAGCGGTCGGCTGATTTTGACATGAAGCGGTTGAGGGCTACTATTCAGTCGGTGAGTTTTTGGGTCTCCTTCACCGTCTGTAGGGGTACCATGTCTAATATGGCTTGTGTCTTCTCAAGATTAGCCTCAATGCCTCTCTGAGTGATGACAAAACCTAGGAATTTGGCTGATGTAACGCCGAAGGCACACTTGCTGGGGTTGAGCTTCATGTTGTACTTCCACAAGGTGTCGAAGGTCTCGGCTAGGTCCGAGACGTAGGTCTCAGCCTTTAGGCTCTTCACTACCATATCATCCACATAGGCTTCAACGTTCCTCCCCATCTATTCTTTAAACAACTTGTTGGCAAGGTGCTGGTAGGTGTCCCCAGCATTCTTGAGGCCAAAGGGCATCACACGGTAGCAGTATGTGCCATGTTCAGTGATGAATGAGGTCTTTTCTTCATCGTCTAGGTGCATCTTTATCTGAATGTATCCGGAGAAGGCATCCATGGAGCTAAGTAGCTCGTACCCTGTAGTGGCGTCAATGAGGTGGTTTATCCTTGGAAAAGGAAAACTGTCCTTGGGGCAGGCTCGGTTAAAATCTATGAAATCAATATAGATCTGTCATTTCCCGTTAGCTTTCTTTACAATTAGCACATTTCACAACCAATTAGGGCAGTGTACCTCTCGGATGAAGCCAACATCGAGTAGCTTTTCAACTTCCTCCTCTATGGCCTTCTAACACTCTGGTGCAAAGTTCATCTTCTTTTGTCAAACTAGCCTAGAGCTCGGGTCCACGCTCAGCCTGTGTGTAATGACCAAGGGGTCAATTCTGGAAATGTTAGCAGTGAACCAAGCAAAGACGTCGACATTAAGTCTAAGTAAAGTTACCAACTCGGAAAGGCTCTCAAGGGGAAGGTTGGACCCGATGTAGACTATCTTGTCATGCTCATCCTTGTCTAGGGGGACCGAGACGAGATCCTCGGCCAACTAGCCTCGGTTCGTTGGCTCCTCCTTGAGGTCGAGACCCTCTAGTGGAAAATCTTCTTTGTTCTTGCCCTTCAGCGCAGCCACATAGCACTAACGGGCGTTGGCTCCTCCTTGAGGTCGAGACCCTCTAGTGGCAAATCTTCTTTGTTCTTGACCTTCAGCGCAGCCACATAGCACTAACGGGTGACATGTTGGTCCTTATGAACAACTTCGACGCCGTGCTTGGTGGAGAACTTCAAGGCGAGGTGGTAGAAGGAGATGGCTTCTTGGAGTGCGTGAAGAGTTGGTCTCCCTATTATGGCGTATTAGGGTGACCCGATCTTCATGACCAGGAACTCTGTCATCCTTGTCACATGCTGAGGCTTCGTCCCTACTATGACTGGTAGGGCGATCTTGCCCTCTGGCTTGACGATGCTATCGGAGAAGCCGACTAGTGGGGCATCTACGGGTTGGAGACGCTCCAAAGCTATCTTCATCTTTTCAAAAGCTTCGTAGAAAAGGATGTCGTCTGACGAGCCACTGTCAACAAGGATCCTCTTGACTATGAAGTTTGCAATAATGACTGAAACCACCAATGCGTTATCCTGGGGGACTGCTACCCCCTTCAGGTCCCCATCCGTGAAGGAGAGAGACTCTTGCTTCTGCTTCTTGGGGGTCGGCCCCTAGATGTTCAACTACCTAGCGTAGGCTTTGCGAGCCGAGGCCGAGGCTCCACCCAAGATTGTGCCTCCCACTATGACGTTTATGATGCCTGTTGCTTTTTGGTGATGGTGCTACTGCTGAGAAGATGAGGCACCAGCCTTGCCTTCAACATATTGCTTGAGGTGGCCTCAACGAATGAGGGACTCTATCTCATTTTTGAGATCATAACAGTCCTCAATGTCATGGCCAGTACCTCGATGGAACTTGTAGTACTTCTTGGGATTCCTCCGACTGGGATTCTTCTACAACTTTTCAGTCCACTTCATAAATTTCTCCTGCCTGATCTGCATCAAAATCTGTATGCGAGTGGAGTTGAGTGACGTGTACTGATTGTAAGCCAAGGTCGAGGCCAGTGGCTTCCTATTTTTGTTGCCATTGTTGCGGATCGGGTCTCCGTTCTCCCTCTTCTTCTCGAGGGCTCCATCCCAGTGCTCTGTGCCTCTCTCATGGGTGTCCGTAGCCGAAGCCTCTTCGACGGCAATGTATTTCTGGGTCCTTTCTAGGAACTCAAGATTCGTCTTTGGCTGGCTTTTGGCAATGGAGCATTTGAGAGCCAAGCCGGGGAGGAGCCCGCTGATGGCAGCATGCATGGAGACTAGGGGTCGAGGTTACAAACCTCGAGTTCTTATTTTTTGAAGCGATCGATGTATGACCGTAGACTCTCTCTTCGTTTCTACTTAACAATCATCAGTGAGACAATGCTTTTATAGGGGCATCGGCTGTTGATGAAGCGGGCGAGGAACATGCTGGAAACTGCTCTCATGAGGTGATGGGTTGTGGTGGGAGGCTGGAGAACCACTATCGAGCGACTCACTTGAAGGTTTCTTGGAAAGTCCGACATGTTAAGGCGTCGGAGTACTAGTACAGGATCATGAGCGCCCTGAAGCTCTCCAGGTGATTGTCCGGGTCTGTGTTCCCATCGTACATCTCCAAGGTAGGAGCTTTGAAGTTTGGGGGTGAAGGCTCTACGATGATATCAGGGGATAAGGCATCCATTCTCCATGGGCAATTGCTTTGTCCGGCTAAGGTGTTAATTCGGCCTTCCTTAACCTATCGACTCGGCTCAAAGTTCAAAAAACATGGGGTTAGGCATGGCCTGTGCGCCATCCCGGTCTTCATGAGCATGATGGCGATCGGCGTGGACTCTGGAGTGCTCGGAAGCGAGACCGTGTGTTTCTCGCCTAGCGTGGCAGTTGTTCAGAATGTCTCGGAGGTCCGAGACGTGAGGGGAAGAGGCTCGACGCCGGCCCTCGGCCCTGGAGTGGGCGTTGGGGCGACCGCGGCATCCGCCTTCGTCTCTCGGCAGATGCTGCTCAGAGGGCTGGCGGCTATCCTCCGATCGTTCCGGTTCTTCCTCCCTTCGGCTGGGAGATTTGGAGGTCCTAGAGAGTGGTCGGCTGGACGACTGCTACTAGACTCTGAGGGCTCAGTTCGATGTGCGTGGCTGAGGTTGGGGACCGGTCAACTGATGGACTCATGCCAGACTGGCTGTGTTAACTCTTCGGTAGGGCGGTCACCCTAGGGGTGACCTCCTGTCTGGGGGTAGTTCAGCTTGACTCACTGTGTTAAGTACACCAGGCGGTCGAGCATGGCCTAGAACTGTTCATTGGTGACATGATTATGCGTGTTTCTTGTTCTTCATACCATGTTGGTTGGTTGGAGCTTAGGGACTTGATAGCTTGTTAAGGTTCTTTTTAGGGAACTTCTTAGCAACGTCTTCCCACAGACGACGCCAATTGTTGGTGCTCGAATTAGCTGAGGACAACAATGTAATTTTGCCCCTAGACTCCGAAGGCTTTGAGGGTTCGGAGAGCTTGTGCTGAGGCCGAGGTCCATAGGCCAAGGTAGAATGGGTTCCGAGTACTACGGAAGCCGAAGGTAGATGGCTGAGGCACTACAAGGCAGAATGCATCAGAGACCCCGGGTGAGAACCCGAGGCAGAGTCTCTGACGGTCAAGTTAATACGAGGTATTAAGAGGGGAACTAGAATTTAGTTTGTGAGCCCAGTTCCATATTCAAATTGTAGATTATATCAAATTAGTCCCCTTACCTAGAGGGGGCACCCCTATTTATATTTGAGCTGTCTGGAGGTAGGTGGAGGTGAACACCTGAGATGGGAGCCGTGTAGAAGCGTACAAGGGCTTGGAAGGATCATGTGAATGCTTCGCAACTGGCTCCGTACATGGGGAGCAGGGTAACCCCCTACTGTAGTGGATCTCGTTCCCAGGTTTGGCGCTTGTGGGCTGGGGCTGCTAGCCTTAAATGGGCTAGGTTGGGTCCCCCCACATCAAAGGATAAAATACAATGATTTGTTAGTCCATAAACAACTCTAAACCCTAGAAATACAAATAATAATTAGATTTTACTCAGATAAATATAATGAAAAAAATAGTAATAGTAACAAATAATAGAAAAGGCAAATGACAGGAAAAAAATAGGGCCCATTTGGCATGTCTTTTTGAGAAGATCTTCTTATAGCTCTAACAGTCAAAAGACGCATTGCGCTTTTGACATAAGATCTGGGCAGCCTGAAAACCGTTTGATAAGTGCACATATTCATCGATTTGTTGGAAGACATTATCAGTCCAAAGACTGTTTGGTAAGTGTAGGTTATTGCACATTATTGATCTGGGCTACTTGTGCATGTTTGACACTTGACCCATCATGGTTGGGTCACAGTGGCCCAAAACCATGGTGGATATGGGTCTTATGGAACCCATCTACAATAACAATGTGTGGGCCCCATATATATTGAGTATTATCTTTCATTTATCCCGTATAGCTTTAGCATTGGTGGGGTCCTCATGTCCTTAATGTGGGGTCCACAAACCATTTATGAGGCCCACTTGGATTAACTAACAATATGAAAGTTGACCCATCATGGTTGGGTCATAGTGACCCAAATTACAGTAGATTGGGGTATTGTGGGTCCCAGTTACCTTGCATTGATTCGGGTACTATGTGTGGGCCCCACACATACTTAGTACTATCTTGCATTTATTATAAACACCATATGGTCCCTGTATTGCTTTAGCACGACTAGGGTCCTCATGTCCTTAATGTGGGATCCACAAACCATTTATGGGGCCCACTCGAATTTAATTTTAACTGGGGTCCTTATGTTCTTAATGTGGGGTCCACAAAGCATTTGTGTGGCCCACTCGAATTTAATTTTAACTGATTTAACTAATAATAAGATATTGTATCTCTAAATAGGTGTACCAAACATAAACATGTTCATAAGAGTTTGCTAAGGGTATCCTTACAAGTCATTTCCATACTAACAAAATGATAATTAACAGTATCATGAAAATGATGAAACATATCATTCCACAGCAGCAAGCATTGACTCCAAGTGCAACAGCATTGTTCTTCTTATAGTCCACATTATCATGACCATTGTTGTGTTGTTCAATGACCTACACTTGAGGTTCGCCTGATATATAATTATCTACCCACATGAAATCGTATTCATGTGGCTGAAATATAATAACAACAAAAACCGATTACACATTACTCATTTTTCATATTAAGTAGTATGACTCACAAATATTGATTTGTTGATTTCACACCTCACCATTAGGGCACTTATAAAACCATCTTCCATTTTTTTTTTCAGTTTTTACCATGAATAACCTCATACGTCCTCATCCACATGTACAAATAGGTCCCTTACGAATAGTGACCATAGCTATCATTCCACAAGTACTTTTAATTCATAACATCCGAACATTAAGAAATACAAACAAGTAATAACCAAGACAGTACACATATAAGTTCAAACTAACACAAACAGTGGGAAGTACACATACAAGTTCAAAGAGAAAACAAATAATCCAAGTATCAAATCAAAACCCACACAAGCTATGTAGATTGTCTCCTATTTCTTGGTCGATTACAATTAACACCTAAGTTGTAGTGATCAACCATCTTGGCTACACGTAAGTTGTAGCTAAGTAGGGGTTAGATTCGTAGTGGTCACCAATGTTCCGTTAGGAAAAACATGGGTTTAGGGTTTCAGTTAGACTAAGAGCTATGGCACTGTTTACTAGCCAAATGAGTTGTCTACCCCTTTCGGGTGACTTAAACCAAAAAGGATAAGATGGTTATTTCAAAATTTGTATGCTTATTATTTTTTATCTTTTTTTTTCTAATTTAGTTAGGGGAAATTTTGACATTTCATCTTTTTTTTGTCACAATTTAATAAAAATGTCAATGATTATAAAACTTAGGAAGAATAACCGATAACCCCAGGGTCAGAATTTGTAGGCTCAAAGTACATTTGGGGTAGGTGCCAGCTCGGAATTGATGCCAACTCACGGGCGAGTATGGATGCATAGAGTGTGGTTTTTGGACCTTCCGAATGTTTATAACTTTGTAGTGGGAACAAAAAATCTGCATTAGGCCTATCTGTACTTTTCCGTAAAACTTAAGGTACTAGACTCAGTTTGGAAAGAATACAAACACAAATATTTGAAGTGTAAATGCATACAAAATATAAGGTTTTGTACTCTACAAATTTGTATTTATATTCCTTCCAAACTAAGCATTAGGGGAATATGTAAACACTAGGGGTACAATTAGTCCATTTCCTAAACCTTAGGTTGCGTTTGTTTGCAGTGTAAATGCTAGACCAATGTAATATTACACTACTGTTTGAATGAAGTGTAAAACAGGAACGAAGATCGGTGTAAAACTCTTTTTGAGATATTTTTACATCAATAATCAATGTAAAAAATACATAGAAAAAATCAATGTAAAAGTACTCCCGCTCTAACGTTCGATAAGATTGTCAATTAATCAATAATGGCGAAAAACAAAGGTGTCATTCTGATTTAACGTTCGGTAAGATTGTATCAAGCTCCCCTTAGACGCTACCCACCATCATCCTTCCTTTCTCGATCTTCCATTTTGTTCTCAGACGCTCTCCCTAGATTTAATCATAACCAAAGGATCAAATAATTTGTTTTATCTTGTTTTGCTCTGAAATGCTCTTCTTTCTCTCAGATGCTTTCCTCTTCCTTTATGCTCTCAGATGCTCCCCCTGACGATTATCAATTAAGAATGCCACAGGGAGAATGTCCTTGTCGACGAAGCAGCAAGTGGTGTTTCAGTATTGAGGTCCCACAAATGGAGCTTGCTATCCCAAGGAGCTAGAGAGAGCAAACCGACGAACAGATGAGACTTGAGAGGTGATCGGAATGACAATGGTAGAAGGAAGTGACAACCATGTCAGGGTTGTTGATCGGAGTGGTGATGGCAGCTAATTTTGTATCTCTCTATGAGTTTTCCTCTTTGCTGATCATGTATTCTACCTTGATCAACCAAAAGCATAGAGAATTTAATTTGTGTAAATATTGGTTCGACTTTTGTACTCAGAAATTTGACTGTTGTTAAACTCTACCAATGTAATTTGTGTTTACACTATAAATAAATGTAGTCTTAGGCCTCTTTGCTTTAAAAGGTTTTTGGGTCGAGCTTGACGAACATGTGTTCGAATTTGCTCCTTAGACGGTAAAACCTACCTCTTAGCACATGGAGCCACACATCTACTTGTAAGCATGATTTTAAAAGGCGACAGAGGTAAGGCGACAGGCGTATGTCTCAAGGCGAGGCGACCAAATTTCACTTGGCCTCAATAGCCTCAGTCTCAAAGCAAGGGGCGTAAGCCTCATATTTAGTGAGGGGTAGGCCTTTGGCCTTTCACCTCAATTTACATGAGATGGTATCCTTAAATTAAAAGGGATTTTGGGTGGGGAAAATTGGATTTTAGTATGGACAATTTTGGAAAAAAAGTAAAAGAACAAGTAAAAACCCCAAAATGTAGGGTTTTCAGTGACCAAAATCTAATTTCTTAGTTTTCGTTTTTCAATCGAACTCAAAAAGATCAAACTCATTTCTCTTCTATTGTTCTTTGTTCTATGGCTGAACTCAAGATTCAAGAAGACAAGAATATTGGATGAAATCAAATCGTGCAACTACATACAGGTCCTCCTCCTCCTCCTTGAATCTTGCGTATAGGTTCTCCTCCTTGTTTTCACTTTTTTCTTTCTTTATTTTTTATTTTTATTTGTCTCAAACTATTAGCTTGGTGGGGTCGCAGATTTGTGAAAGGTTAGAGACTCAAGAGGTATTAGCGTACTACTTTCTTTTAGTTTTACTTTTGAACAGTAAGTGTTGTGATAACTGATAAGTGATGAGATGCTTGGATACATATTACCATGTTGTCATAAATTCATAATATATATTGAATCTGGATCCATTTTGTCATTTTCCATTAATAGCTCTTATTACAACCGTCAAACCGCCTCCGCCCCGAGGGCGTCTTGGTTGTAAGTTATAGGGGTAGATGTTTCCAAAGCACGGTTGCAGCGTGTTGTAAGGTTAGTGTGAGGCGCCCAGCCCATCCCTCCGTGCACTCGGAGCACCTCCCGTGCTTGTGATGGGGAGATATTCCCAATGAAGGATGATGGGATGGGTGGTTGGGCGTCTGTGGGCAGCCGATCCCGTCACGTCCGATTATCGAATTGGTCCAAGGGTCGTTTTTGAAGTAGGGTAGCTTAAAACCCTCGGGAGGAACTCTCCTGGACTCTCTGATGACCTGATGCCTGATGGGGATTACTCTCTAAGGAGTAGCTAAAACCCTCGCACGGTCACCAACCTCTCTGAAATCTGAGTATTTTTTCTTTTTGGTAAGATAAGAAAGTATTTATTCAGACCTTTCCATAAAGACAATCAGTTTCTCATCGTGTTTAACAACTAAGAAAAAAAGTAGAACAATGCTATTGATTCGATGTCTGCGCCCTCGTATCCAGCCTTTGGCATCACATTCTTCGTTTTGTTCGGCGGCAGCTGTTCAAGCAGAGAGAACGATTCGAGAAGGCCCTAGAAACGACTGGACCAGAGAAGAAATTAAGTCTGTTTACGATTCTCCAGTTCTTGATCTCCTCTTCCATGGCGTGAGTTTTAAAGCTCCTCTTCTCTAAATCAAATAGCTTTTAACATTGCCCTTTGTTTTACTTTCTCGTATCGAAAACCTATAGGGCTTTTTTGGTAGATTTCAATGTTTGCGTTTAACATATTGTTTTTCCCTACTAAGTGATTAACGAACACGCACTGTTCAATAATTTCTGTTATTTCTAGGGTGTTTATCTGTTTTTTTTGTTCCCTTTTTAATTAAATTCTGTAAATGTGTGGTTTGTAGAATGAAACTAAAATGCAATAGGCCCCTGTACAATGAGAAGCTGGACAGTGGAATAGAAAGGGAAATCAAACTCAAAAAAAGAACAAGTGTCTGTTTTTGAAAAGTGAGTGATTTGTCAGCCACGAAAACACCATCCCCGTAATCCTGTTGAGCACCTCTTCTCTTGATTTCTGCCTCCCTTCAAAAATTCTGTTATTTCTTTCACACCATTTGCCCAGAAGACTGCAGGGGGGAGGATGCTCCGTGCTATCTTTCCAGCCTTACTGAGTCTTCCTAAGTCCTAAGAACCAAGCCTCTATGATGAAACCCTTCACATCAGCTGGGAAGCACATTTTTAAAACCGAATCTTACCCAATCTTACCCAAACCTAGTAAGCAAAGTCACAGTGTAGTAAGAGATGGCTAGCAGTCTCCACCCTTCCATTACATAATGTGCAGGCCAGATCCGCCACCTCTAAGTCTCTTCTAACTAAATTTTCCTTGATTGGAATCTTGTCCAACACTGCAGACCAAGCAAAGAAAGCTAGCTTTGATGGTACAGACCTGATCCAGATCCTGTTACTTGGAAAGGGAGTGGTATCCTCCCTTGATAAGCAGTTATAAA
Source organism: Nelumbo nucifera (assembly GCF_000365185.1). The sequence goes on along the minus strand of NW_010729094.1, from coordinate 3,384,002 downwards.
AGGATTTCACTGAGAAGGAGCCCGACTTCTCATACAGCCATTTCCTTTTGTCCTCCCCTGTTCCAGAGATCTTGGAATCATATAAAATCTGCAGCAAGTTGACCAAAGACTCTACCTCCCAGTCATTATTCCTCCTGAAAAGAGGGTTCCAAGCACAATGTCCATTTTTTCTCCCCATATAATCAGCCACTGATGCATCCTCATTTACAGCAATCTCGAACAGATGAGAGACTAGGGTCATTAGTAGGACGTCCCCACACCAGTAGTCCTTCCAAAAAAGCACCCTATGGCCACAACCATAGGGGGCTCTAACTTTTTCTGTCTCCCACTCCCTGCTACTAGATCCATACTTTCATACAACTAATCTTCTCCACAAACTGTCAGTGTGTTCATTGAATCTCCATAGCCATTTCAATAGCAAGGCTGTGCTGACATCTTTCACTGATCTTATCTAGGGGTGTAAATGGTATTCGAAAATTCGAGTTCGAATTCGAGATTCGACATAATCGAATCGAATTCGGATTATTCAAATACCATTGGCGGTCGAATTCGAATGAAGCATTTTTACCGATTAATTAATTGAATCGAATTCGAATAGGAGTCGATCCGATTCGATAATACCTATTATACATATATATCAATATATATTAATATATTATTTTGTTGGAGTACCGAGTACGTACAATGAGCTTTTGAAAAATTTCTTTTATAATATTATTTTTATAATAAAGAATTGAATGAAGACAGAATATGCTATGATGATTATTTTTATAACAAATAAAATAATATTTTAATATTTTTTTATCAAAAGCCCGCATCTCATTAATTATTCTGTACTTTTCATTTCAATCACTTTCAATTTACTATTCATCTTTCTTCTTCCTCGCCTAATTGGTTCTTATTCTGCAACATTTTTTCTTTGCAGCTTCTTCTCTTTTGGTCCATTGCAACTTGAATATTAGATCCACAGGTTTCTTATTCATCCCCTGGTGAAGAGGTTGGTGTTAAAAATACATTTCGAATTCGAATCAAATTTGAATTCGATGTATTGCTTTAAGAAATCACCGGATATCGAATTGAATTCGAATATGAATATATTTAATCAGTTTCGAATTCGAATCAAGCCTGATTCGATTCGAATTCACTCTGTTTACACCCCTAATCTTATCCCTAGACCCCCTTTGGCCCTGGAGGTGCAGATTTTCTTTCAGTTTACCAAATGACATTTAGATTCATCCTTCCACTCCCTCCATAGGAAGTCTCTCATCTTTTTTTTTCTAGGACTGCAGCCCATCTAGCTGGAATAGGGAATAAAGACAGGTAGTATACAGGGAGGGAGGATAAAACACTCTTAATTAAGGTGACTTTACCCCCTTTTGACAAATATTTGGTTTTCCAAGAGGTTAACTTTCTAACTTTCTCAATTATGGGCTCCCAAATCAGTGTTTTAAAAGCTCAAGGTGCAAGGCAAGGCGTGCAATTTAAAAAAAAACTACAAGTTCAAAAAAATTAAAAAAAAGCAAAAAATTGAAAAAATGCAAAAAATTCAAAAAAATAAAAAATTATAAAACATAATATTAATAAAAATATAAACTTAAGTGTTAAAATAAATGTTTTAAAAAACCTATTATCTAAAATTAAAATACATAAATATAATATGTAAAGCATATTCAAATGAGAATTTAAAAATGAAATCAAACATATAAAACCCACACTCTTTTTTTTTTCCTCAATTGCATCAAGTAGCTGATGTGACATATTACATTCCTAATTCTACGAGCCGCCTTTCTGCCACGCCCCTCGAGGCAAGCCCAAACAAGTCCATGTTAGGGTCTTAAATTCTTAGTTTTCACACAAAAAATAATAATTTTATAGTTTTAATTTCTTTTAAGAAGATATTTTATTAGGATGAATGAATGGGCAACATTACCAAATAGGGGATTCTCGAAGCTTCGGTGAAATCGTGTGGCACGGGGGTCCGTGGGCAGAGTCCCCGGCCCAGTGGCCAGACTAAAAAAAAAGGATAAAACAACAAATTTTCAAAAGGCGCACCAGGCGTGCACCTAGGACCTGGGCTAGGCACCTACTCTAAAATGCGCCTCGCCTGTGCGTCTAGGCGTGCCTTTTAAATCACTATCCCAAATGGTTATGGATTTACAATTTTCACCCAAAGGCATACCTGGGTATTTTGATGGGAGTTTACCCTCTACATCACCAATCATCTGCCCAAGATTCCAGGTTTGCCACTTCCCCAACAGCCATTATCTCACTCTTTTGAATATTAATGTGTAAGCCAGTAACTACCGCAAACCATCTTAGGATTGCCTTACATTCCAGATTTGTTTCCATGAGGCATCACAAAAATAAAAAAAAGTGTTGTCTGCAAATTGCAGAAGAGATATCTCTACTTCCCTATTACCTACTTGGAAGCCTTGCACCAGCCCTCTCACCCTGGTTCTCTCTACCATCCTGAAGAGAGCTTCTATTACACAGATGAATTAAAAAGGGGGAGAGGGGGTCCCCTTGCCATAAACCCCTAGTGCTCCTAAATAGCCCAAACGAAGAACCACTTACAAGAACTGAAAATGAGGAAGAAGAAAGACATACTTTTATCCAATTTCTCCATATCACACCGAAATTCATCCTCTTCAAAATGTAGTCTAGAAAGTTCCAGTGTACATGGTCATAGGCCTTCTCCATATCCACTTTACATAACAGTCCTGCGTGGCCACTTCTCTTCCTCAAATCTATTACTTTATTTGCAATGAGGACTCCATCCACAATTAGTCTTCCTCCACAAATGCACCTTTGTTTCCAGCAATCAAGATTGAGATCACTTTTGCCATTCTATTAGCCAACATTTTAGCTAATATCTTGTAAACACTGCTTATAAGGCTGATTGGTCTAAAGTCATTCAACTCCACTGCTTCTTTCTTTGGAATTAGAGTGATGAATGTATGGTTTAGACTTTAGGCTTCTTTCGAGAGCACCCCTTTCATGATATTCGTTTAACACATCAACTACATCTTGTTTCACAAATCCCCAACATTTCTTATAACACAGAAGTGTGAAACCATCAGGTCCCGGGGCCTTATCTCCCTGTATACCTTTTACCACCTTCCACACTTCTTCCTCTGAAAAGGGCTTCTCCAAATCTCTAGTTTTCTCAGCTGAAAGGGACTTGAACTGTAAGCCATCCAAAACTGGTCTGTACCTCAAGTTTTCCTTGTACAGGTTCTCATTGAATTTTGCAATGTGGGTCTTGATTTGTCTTTCCTCTAATTCTACCCCCTGAACCTCTACCTTTTTTATTGTATTCTCCCTTCTCGCGTTTGCCATTTTTGTGGAAAAATCTTGTGTTATTAACTTATTATCTCCATCTTTCAACCGCAAACACCTGGACCTCTGCCTCTATTTAATTTCCTCTTGGTAAGCTATTTTGTCAAATTCCCTTTTAGCCAATTCTCTTGTACTGCGCTCCTCCCTTCCAATGCTACCATTTTCCTCTGCCCTGTCAATTTCTATAATCACTTCCAAGCATTTTTTCTTCTTTTTCTATCCTCCTTTAGCATCCCTCTGTTCGATTCTTTAATTTTTAGCTTTAGGCCCTTCAGTTTTTTGCTGAGAATATGACTTGCAGTACCTTCAAAGGACATCCCTGCCCACCATTCAGCTAACAAATCCATAAAACTGACTCTTCGAACCAGTAGTGCTTGAATCTGAAGGGAGCCCGGCCTCCTCTTATAGATCCACAGTCTAACATAACCGGGGAATGGTCAGACAAAGGCCTTGGAAGAGCTTCCAGTGACAGATTTGGAAAATTCTCCTCCCATTCTGTGGGCACCATAAATCTGTCAAGTTTAACCAGTGTTGCTTCTTCCTGGTTATTTGTCCAAGTGAATTTTCCACCTAACAGCGACAAATCTACTAGGCCTTTTGTTTTTTTTGCATCCTTCTTCTCGTAGGAGAATCTGGTTGCATTGAAATCTCCCCCCAATTACCCACGGATTGTTCCACTTTGTTCTGACGTCATCTAATTCCCCCCCAAAAGAGGTTCTCAAACCTTCTTCATTTGGGCCATATAACACTGACAAAACCCACTTCCAATCGCTCTACCGAGACTGAACTAACAGAGAAACAGAGAACTGACCTAACAACTTGTCTCTTACTGTCACAGCTTCAGTATTCCACACCACTAGGATCCCCCCAGAGATTCCCTGAGCAGGAAGGGCAACCCAATCACAACTGCTATCCCCCCAAACACTCCTGACCACCGAACTGATCTAATCTCTCCATCTTTGTTTCCTGCAAGCAAAGGATTCCGGGATTCCACTTCTTTAGAAAAGCATTGGCGACCACCCTCCTTCCTGAGTTTAAGCCCCTTATATTCCACGACACTAATATGAGAGATTCCATCTGTACACCGATCACGAAGTAACAAAACTAAAATATGTACAGTCAGCCACGCCAGTTTGAAAAGTTCCTTTTCAGTCCTTCGCCCTTTTCTCCCTTTCTTCTCAAACACTTTTCTCTCTATTTGTTATCAGATATTCCCTGGTTACTCCTTCTGGACCCTTCATTGAAACCCCCAAAAGATCACCTTTTTGCAGCAACTTTGACAGAATCCAACTTGAAACTTCTAGCTGCCCTTCCCTTGTTCCTTCTGCAAACGCTGGAGTTTTCACCAGTTGAGTACAGCCATTCCATTCTGCATTCTCCTCTGCCAGAACCACTGCTAAGGTGCTAACGGATGCAAGTTCTTTTCCTCGTCAGGCTCGTTGTTGACATCGCTAAAGCTAATCAGCTTACCTCCCTGAAGTGCATCTTCCTTCCGCAACACCTAGCTCTTCCACCCCTGGCGCTAGCATTTTTCTGCCTTTGCTTGAACCTCCATGGCCTCCCCCTGCTAATCTCTGACTTCTGCTTCTCTTTTGAGCAACAACCTCAACACTGGCCACCGTGTCTCCTAATGAGAGGTTATGAGCTTCTTTATGCAAAAACTCGGTCTGCCTTGACCCCAGTACAATCTGTAGTTTAAGCTGATTGTTTTTGATGTCTTGGGCTTTCTTAAAAGTCCCCATAATATGGGCTCCCTGTGGGCTACGATCTGGATTCAATGTAAGAGCAGTCCTCAACCCTCCTACATCTAAGGGCACGGGCGACACCACTTCATCACCTTCAGGATGAGCTTGATTAGAATCATCCTCAGAGTGAATACTCATGAAGGATCTAGAGTCTTCTCCTTTGACGACACCTGTATCTGCTTCTTCCTCTCCAATGGATAGGATCACACCAACTCACCTCCAATCTTTCACAGCATTTTTCTACAATCTTTTCGCACAGATTTTCCAAGTTTGAAATGGGTCATCGAGTGTGTGACCACTCTCTGACGCTTTCCAGTCTGCTCCTTTCAATAGACGGCCAGATAATTTCTGTTCCTGCACACGTGCCCTCTTTTTACCGTGGTGCCTTCAACTCTTGCCACACGTCCCTGAGTCTCCTTAGCTTCCTCTCCCTTGAACCCCCTAACGCTGTCATCTTCTTTGGCACCGACCTCCCTTTCCCTTGCGATTGACCCTTCTATTAACTTGCCTTTCAACTTCAAATTTACTTTGGCCTCAATGTCTGTGCTGAGAGAGCCATATGGACCAGATGCTTCTCTGCTAGCACCGCTTGAACTGCGTCTTCTGGCTTCCTACAGCAATTGGGAAGAAGTTCCAGCCGCATAGTTACCACTATCATCTTGTTCCCTTCCAGTATATTTGCTCTTGCTGGCAGGTTACCCTTCCATCGCACCTTGATCCTTATCCACTCTTCCATCTCCTTAGCCTCCTGCGAGTTATCCATTCCCACATAACCTCCGCATATTTATCTTTTCTTTTTCTTCTCTCTTTTCTAAAGACTCATTCTTTCCTCTTGTTCTTCTCTATTTCATATCTGAATCTTTTCTTCATATGGTTCAGTTCCTTAGGTCTCCCTCTTTTCTCACCACATTCACCGTAATAGGACTTTCTCCTTCCCATCCTGCATCATAACTCTGTATGTACTTTTGTACTTTGTTCTTTGAAGAAAAATGAGATTTTCACTTTTTTTTTTTGAGTTTGAATGTGGTTTATGATTCCTGAATCCTAGAGTAATAATCCTAGGCCACTCCTTGAGTGTACCGGGTTTTCTTTCTTTATTTTCTCTTTCTAGATTCCTCAATTTTGCATCTATACAACCTCAAGGAATATAAAATAACACTTGTATAAGTTGATTAATCTTAAGCTATCCAACTCTTGAACCATATTCCTTGAGGTTGTATAGCTGCATCATAGACCTGGGAATTCATTTACAAGTGCAAGGTTTCTTTAATTCTTTCATTTAAACCTTATTTTCCCCAAAATTTATATACTTCTTTTGCAGCTTTGGCTTCAAAACAGTTGAACTTATAGAAGTCTCAAACACTTTTCCTTAAATAGAAATTCATTTACAAGTATTTTCAAGGTTTCTTTAATCCTTGCATTAGTCCTTAGTTCTCCCAAAATTTCTATGCTTCTGCACCTTTGGCCCCAAAACAGTTCAGCCTTGTTAAGATTGCTAGATGATCTACATTTGGGCTTTCTTTAGTTAATCTAGAGTCTGTTCTGTTGTGTGTGTTACTTTACCCTATTTCTACACCCATAAAGGTTCACAATTGTAATAGTATGAGATTGATTTAATGAATGGAATAAGAGTTTGAGGTTTGAATGTTGCAAGTTGTGTTCTCTCCCCCTCCTTCCCCTTCCCCTAAAGGTGTGATCTTTATTTCTCTCTTCTCTATTGTCTTCTATATTTCGGATCTGAAAGAAATGTAAGCATGAAAGTTTCCATGTTAGCTGTGATCTTTATCTATCTATCTATCTATTTATAAGTATTGATTTGTATATATGACATTTCATAGTTTAATATGCTTGCATTTCTAAATTAGGATCTGGCTGATTCTTGAACCCTTTGTTCCAGTTTGCTTCTTCTCTATTTCAACCTCCTGAGCAACATTGAATTTCACTTTGATATAAATTTTATTGTTTCTGTAGGCTCAAGTCCATAGACATGTTCACAACTTTAGGGAAGTACAGCAGTGTACTCTTCTCTCTATTAAGACTGGTGGGTGCAGTGAAGATTGCTCGTATTGTCCACAATCTTCCAGGTATGACACCGGATTGAAAGCCCAGAAGCTGATGAACATGGATTCTGTTCTACAGGCAGCAAGGAAGGTTTGTTCATTTTGCATTTGACACTTCGCTGGTTTCATGGAAGTTATAATTGGTAGTTTGATGTTTTGATTGATCATATAATCTCAATCACTTGTACTCCTTTTATAAATTTCCAAATTAATGATTATGACACCATATTTTTCTTGAGGTGAATCCCTTATGGATTGTGTTTCACTGGAAGCCATGAATACATTGTAGACCTGCCTTTCTATGCACTGCTTTTTAGGATTGTCTATTCTTGAAGATACAAGCATCCCTCTGTCAATATTGTCTATGTTATTGCTAGAGGAAGTACATGCAAAGTGACCTTTCCTCACTTTCTTAAACCTCTGAGTTGCAAGCTGTAAAGCTCCAAGTTTGATCTTGGGCAACACTAGTTGAGATGATATTATAAAGCTTAAGAAATGGATCAACAAAGTATAGATGGAAAGGGCAGTGCAGGAAAATGCGGGAATCCTAGGTAGAAAGGGCTAAGGAGTTGAATATAAACAGGTTGATTATTGAAGGAGATTCACAAGTGGTAATTGGCTGGATAGAGAAGACAAATGATGGGTTATGGACTTATGGACATACATTAATGAACGAAGGCAATTAAAGTGGTTAACTCAAGGAATGGATGTGCGTATCCAGTGGGTTAAAAGATGTGCCAATTCATTTACAGATGCTTTGGCTAAACAGGGTATGGGAAGAAATCATTTATTTTGGGCTACACTGTAATTTTCCTTTTGGGGGTGAGGTAAGAGGGTTGACCTCCTCCTACCCTTGTATTTAAAACCTTTTTCTTAATTGATGAAAGTTTTCTGTTACCGGTAAAAAAAATGCTGGAATCCTAGGTTGTCCTATTATTGGTTGGCCTATGAACTGCTTGGGTCTTTCTTTAGGGGTTAATCCAAGGGAGTGTGGCTTTTGTAATCCTATCATGGAGAGGCTGGGTAAGAAGTTGTCAACCTGGAAAAGGAACTACATTTCCTTGGGAGGTAGAATAACCCCAATAAAATTCAAAGTAGTCAACCTACCAATCTACTACCTGTCAATCTTTAGGATCTCACAAAAGATAGCAAAGGAAATAGAGTGTATAATAAGGGATTCTTTTATGGGAACTATAGTTTTTTCAAGGCATCAAGGCGAGGCTAGGCGACCAGGGGGGCACCCTGGCGATGGATTTTTTATGTAAAAAACATAGATCCTAAGGGCTAGGGTAGTTCCCTAGGTACCATAACCATATTTCCTTAATAACTATTCATATTTTTCATAATAAAAGTATAAAGTTCATGTTAAAGTATAGAAAATCAACATATTCATGAGAAGAAAAAGAAGGAAAAGAAAATTAAAAAAATATAGGGTCTGAACCCTTATTTTTGTTATAGGAAAAGAAGAAGAAGAAGAAAATGTGTTGATTAGACAAAATTTTATGTTCTTCCTTACTTATTGGTCCAGGTTTTGAAGTCTTTGAGGGTTCAATAATCAATACAGCATTTAGCAATATTCGTGTTAATTAAACCCTAACAAATAAGAAAATAATAAAAAGAAATTAGTATATAAAAACAAAATGAATATTTTAGTTTAATAATGTCTATTTTATAATTATAATCTCAAAAAATAAAGAATGAAAAAGTATTTTATAATAGAAAGTACAGAACTGCTTGGCGATTAGGTGAGGCAAGCCTCCAAGGGTGCCTTGTTGCCTAGCGCCACCTTGACAACTATGATGGTAACCTGGAGAAGGATACAAAGAACCACTTAGTAAGAAGGGAGGTAGTATGTAGGAGCAAAGATCAAGGTAAGCTAGGAATCAGAGAATTGGGTAGAAAGAATGTTTCACTCTTTGGGAAATGGTTATGGAGGATGATCTGGAAAGGTAAACAGAAATCTGTTGAGACATGGTTTCCCCCAATATATGGCTAGAAGAAGCTGAACTTTGATGGGAGTTGTGTGGGTAATCCGGGCCCCTCAGGCATGGGGACCATTAGAGATGTAGATGGAAACATCATTTCTCTATATTCCGGTCCTGTGGACAGGGTGATGTGGCATTTGGCAAGGTGAGTTTCTGGCTGCAGTATATGGGGTTGAAAGGGCAAAAGAGCTGGGTATTAACAGACTGATCATTGAGGGAGACTCGAAAACTGTGATAAAGTGGCTGGCTGGCTGCAGAAGGGTGAGGGGGTGACATGGCAGTTGAGAAATGAATTCAGAAGACTTAAATGGCTCTCAAAGGACATGTCAATGAGATGGGTGAATAGAACTGCCAACAGCTTGGCAGATAGCTTAGCTAAGCAGGGGGTACAAAGAACACATCTGTTTTGGTCTCAATTGTTATTTGGTTTTGCTTAGCTTTCTAAAGCTGGGTTTTTTTCACAACTTATTGTTGTAACCAATTTTTCTTCTAATCAATGAAATCTTTTCTGTGTTGCTTATAAAAAAAATGTTGTGGAGAAAAGTGGCAATTAGCATTCATGGGATGTTCAGATATGGTTGGGCTACCTTGGCCTCTCCATGGAGGGGCCATTTATGGTATTCTTCCAGTTTTTTTAAATCTCACCAGGTAAGATGCTTGTTCTAGTAATAAAGTTATATTTTTCGGAGGACATATGGCTGGGAAATTCTCCCCTTAGGTTTTGTTTCCCCCTTTGTGTTCTATGGGTGGGCAAGTCCCTCCCTAAGAAGCTTCTACTGTAATAAGTTGAATGAAAATCATAGAAACTTTTTTAGATCCCTTAAAAGTGGATAGGTACATTTGGATACTTGCCTTTGGGTTATTTTTCTTGTGCATATTTCTTTAAGGCCCTTCCCCCCTTCCCCCCAATTGTGTTTCCTTGTTAAAGAAGTATGGGGTAAGCCTATTACTCATAAAATTCGGGACACTTTGTTGGGAGGTGTACCATGAAAGGCTCAATACTTTAGACATGCTGCAAAAGAAAAGATCAAATTGGTGTCTATCCCCAAATTGGTGCAGTCTTTGTAAGGCTGATGGTGTGTCTTGTTATCATTTATTAATATCTTGTCCTTTTGTTGCTTTTATTTGGGAAAAGTTTCTTTCTTTTTGGTTGTAGGTGGACAGAGCCCTCAATTATGGCAAAGCTGTTATACGTAGGGACCATTGTATGGAGATGTACAAGGGCTGCAACTGTATGGGCAATATCGGAAGAAAGAAATGCAAAATCTTTAAGGAGAGAAGTCAGGAGTCAATCTTTGAATATATAATGGCCAGGGTAGTGCATTGCGTTAAGTCCATGCAACTTTTCTCATGATAATGTGTGGAGAAAGTGGTGGGAGGTGGCTACATCTTCATCAAAGAAATCAAAAGTCTATATTCAATGGATACCACCTGAGGAGGGTTTCATCAAGTTAAACTTTGGTGGAGTAGTGTAGGGAATTCAGGTCCATTAGGTGTGGGAGGAGTCTTTAGAAATGTGTAAGGACACATCATTAGTCTGTTTTCAGGACCAATTGACTTTGGGGATTCCACAAGGGCCGAGCTCGAAGGCGACTCTGTAGTTGTAACTGAATGGTTAAAAAATAGTGAGAAAGTATTATGTGGTTACAAGAATGAAAGCAAACAAATTGGATGGTTGACAAGGAGCATGATTATAAAAAGACAATGGATGCAGAGTTATGCAAATGGGCTTGCTAATGCTTTAGCCGAGCAAGAGGTTAATAGGAATCAATTGTATTGGGCTTGCTTGTAATTGTTGTAATATTGTTTGAGGTAGGGCAGTAATTGCTAGTGCCATGGTTCACAATATCAGTGGTATTTAGGTGATGTTATGGAATTTTTTGGGATTTTTTTTCAAATATCACTGATATTTTCCCGATGTATACATATATACATCTATATTAAAGGTTTAATGTTTGAGAATATTATTACAACTTTTTCATATTTATTTAAAATCATCATAATTTTTTAAAAACATTCTCATGAAGGAACCAATGGAGAATGGTTATTGGCTAATTGGCTTATTATTTTGATATGGTTGACTTACTAAGTCACTATAATTTCAAAGAAAAAGAAAAGTGCATATAATTACAAAAAGGTATACTTACGAGACCTTCTAGGTTAAAACAAATGTGATTGGAAGGAAGAGAATGGTTTGAATAGGCATCATGGAATGGAGATTTTTGAATGTTGGATCAAAATCCTTTGAAATTAAACGAAGCTTTAATAAAAAAGATGATTTCGTACTAACGGAAAGGGCAAGAGAGCTTGGACACAGATAGTTTTGTCTCATGAGGACATTCTATGGACTAGATCCTACATTCAGGAAGCTCTGGAAATTGAATGAAGACATTTAGCAGACCGTAAGAGAGCGTTCAAGGGAAGAATCCTATGTTTACAACTTAAATAAAACACCTGGGGCAGATTCATCTGTCTGAGCAGATGGGAAAAATCAGATAAGGTAAGACACATTTGTATTCCAGAAGAACCAACCTCCGGTGGCTGGAACTCCTTCATCCAATTTTTGGACTGGGCTGTTCCGCCTAGAGTGAAACCCCACCATACTAATCTCACGCAAGAAGCCTTTCCATCGCTCCAAGTCAAAAGCAAAATCATAAAATTTGAAGGGTCTGCGTTTCTTTCGATTGCACATCAGGGAAAGCCATTTGGAAACTGGAGTTTGGCTTTCGTCTGCAAGAAAACACCTGCATTAAGTTGGGATGAAGTTGAAGCCGGACTGTCTGCAAATTTGCATTCTGAATCCATGTTGAAACTACACACTTTTGAACAAAACAAAGCAGTTGGCTTTGCCCCTTCGGAAGACTTGATTATCTCTTGGGCCAAGCTCAAAGCAATCTTCGTTTTTGGTGACTGGGTTCAAATTGAACGCTGGTGGCCAAAGATTAATGCAGTCCCTGATCAGTCGAGGTTCTACGGTTGGCTCGAGTTAAGAGGGCTTCCATTCCACCTCTGGACGAAGGAAATCTTTTCTCCGATAGGAGACACCTATGGAGGTCTTGAAGACATAGATCCCCGATCTTTGAATTTCTCTGAGTTAAGTTTTGCCAGAATTAGGGTGAAAAACCGTGGTATTCATGCTATCCCTTGTTCATTCCCAGTTCTGGATAGAAACGTCTAGTTCTACATTTGTGTGGAGGTGGAGAAGACCTACGAGTCACCTTTCGGTCTCTCCGAGTCAACTCACTCAAAGGTCTCTCCTCCACGTGGCACTTCCACCTTTGTCGCTCAGAGATCTGGTCGTAGTAGAGGCATGCACAGAGAAGTCGGAAAGTCGGTGGTGGCTCCTTGTGAATTTGCGCAGGAGCTCTCCTCCAAATCTAAAGGTGTAGTGGAGCTCAAAAGATGTGAAGAAGTTGGACAGGCGCAATCCCTTATTAAAAAGTCTCAAATCTCAAAAGCCCCTCCTAATTCCAGGATTGCCAATATTGTCCCAACTCCCAGCCGGATTGAAAACTTGGGCCGCTCTTCTCAAACCCAAGGCCCACATAAGTCTTCCGACCCATCTAGCACCACACTTTCATTCAGGCGGCTCCCGAAACTTCTCCTAGTTCAGGCCGGCATCTGGGTAAAGTTTTCATGGCTCCAACTCCGTCCATGAGCTCTGGCATGCCATCTTCCAGTGAAGAAGAAGACACAGAGGATGACCTTAGCTCGTATGCTACTGAAGTAGATCCAGACCCTCGTGAGTTCGCTCTTAAAAGAGTTAAAACCTGTTTGCAGACAAAGGGGGTTGGGGATGTGTGGAGATTCTCGAACAGACCCAGTTAATCGATCCAAGCTACAAAATGTCTTCAGAATTAGACCCCCCTGTTCGCAGACAAGGGAGAGATTCGTCACCCTCCTTTCCTGACGAAAACCATAAATCGCACTTAGGGAGTTCCCTCTCCCCCCATTCGGTTCTGTCTTCTCTTCAGCCTCCTTTTTCTTGCTCTGCTTCTACATCTCACTGTCTTTTTTCCCCTTCCACTCTTTCAGGTTCAAATGAGTTGCCATCCCACCCAATGCAGATCGTTCCAATTCAGACAGTTGTTCCACCAAGCAGTGGCAGGAAGGAGTCAGAGAATTTGGGAATGAACAATATAGCCGGAACTTTGGGAATTGTGAGAAAAGACAAAGAAGATGAAAAGGAGAGAATCCTTAATAAAGAGGTGACTAAATCTAGGCCCAGGAGAAGAACAGGAAAAAGGGTCCTAAAAAAGAACTAAAAAGGCTTCAGTGGGGTATAAGGGATCGCATCTCWAAAGRAAATAGGATGAAYAAGGGGAAATCTGTCAAAGTGACTCAATGAAGATACTAAGTTGGAATGTTAGGGGTTTGGGAGGTCAGCTCAAAAGAAGCTTAGTGAAAGAAACATTGAAGAGAGAAAATCCAGATATAATTGTCCTTCAGGAATAAAAAAAAGAAGTCATTGATAGAAAACTTATGAAAGCCATATGGGGAATAAGGGGTAGAAAATGGACTGCTGTTCCAGCTGTGGGGTCCGCTGGAGGTATCATTCTAGCATGGAAGGAAGATGAAATTTCAGGCTTGGAGATCGACAGAGGTGAATTCT
>NW_010729094.1:3327747-3346537 GCF_000365185.1 Nelumbo nucifera | reverse complement strand
TGGACTCCTAGACCCAATGAAACCTTCACTTGTGCTTCTTTCTTTAAGTCCATCTCTCAACTTTCTACACACCAACCCTTTCTGTCAAAAGAAATTTGGTGTAGGCCAATTCCCCAAAAAATTATGGCGTTTTGTTGGGAATCCATGGGAAAGTAAACACTCTAGATAACCTACAAAAGAGAAGACCTTTCCTCTGTATTTCTCCTAATTGGTGTATCCTCTATAGAGTTCACGGTGAGGATTGTTACCACCTATTTTAATATCTTGTCCCTTTTCTGCAGTTGGCTACTTTCGTTGTTTGGGAGTAGTTGGAGTCTACCAGCAGAAGTTCACATGCTCTTCAACCATTCTACCTTTTATTGGCCTACAACAATAGGGAGAATTATGTTGAGATGTGCTCGTGCTACCTTGATTTGGACTCTTTGGGAAGAAAGGAATATTAGAATTTTTCAATAAAAGGAAAGGAGCAGTTGGGAATTGAAAGATTGTGTGTTAAATAGGGCAATACTTTGGCTGAGGACCTTGGAAATCTTTCATCAATTCTCCTTTAATGACCTTTGGAGAAATTGGTCAACAGTAGCGAAGTGTTCATCTCTAAAGGACAAATCAATTACAAGCTGGTCTCCTCCATCCGAAGGCTCACTGAAGTTGAACCTTGATGGAAGTAGCATGGGTAATCCAGGATTATCCGGAATGGGGGGTGCTTTGAGAAATGAGAAGGGAGAGATTTTGTTGCTCTACTCAGGTCCCTCGGGAATTGGGGACTCCATCAGGGCAGAACTTTTAGCTGTTGTACAAGGGGTGCAATTTGCAAACCAGCTGGGGGTACAACACCCAACAATCTAGGGGGATTCCAAAGTTGTGGTGGGTTGGTTGAAAAATCCTTAAGAGGCTATGTGGTGTTACAAGAATGAAATGAAGAAATTTAGTTGGTTGACAAGGAATATGTTGGTCACTGTACTTTGGGTGGGGAGATCAGCAAATACTTTGTTAGATGTGCTAGCTAAGCAAGGTGTAAATAGGGAAGAATTCTTTTGGGTTCAGTTGCGATTCTTGCTTTTCTTTCCTAGTTTACTTGTAAGATTCAAGGAGGGGTTGCAGCTCGCACCTCTCCCTGGGATGTTGTATGAACTCACACTAAATCTGCTTCTGAATTAATAAATTTATTATCATTCATCAAAAAAAAAAAGGATTTGAAACAATGAAGATGTTGCCACTACCATTTTGCTGAGAGCTACAAAGTTGAAAGATCTGCCGCTGTGTTGTGACTCATAGGTTTCCAGGTATGTAGGCACTCCTTTCTCCCCTCTTGAGTTTCAGCTCCAAGATCTGAATTAACCTAGGATTCTGCAAGTCTGCTGTTGTGTTGTGGGTTTCCAGGTATATAAACCTCGATTTTCTCCCTTCTATGCATGAACGGTTGCACTAGAAACTGACAATCTTTCTTTTTCACTCTTTGTTGCTACATGCCAATGGATACATCTGATCTTTCATTTTCACTTTCCTGGTGTAAAATATGCTTCCCTTTTTCTATATCCTTGCGTTTCTTTTTTGTTAGAATATGTTGACACTGGTTTCAAAGTATTTTATTTAAAAGCTAGAATATTGGATATTTTGTGTATTGGCCAATTTGGTCCACATTGACCAAAACAATACACGTGAACCGTTGTTTTTTGTATTTTTAAAACTCACTTGAACATGTCTTGTTTTGGTCTTGACACTGGAATATGTTGGTTGACATTTCTGACATATCTCAACTTCTGAAACCATAGGTATTGTCAACTCATTTGCCCTAAACTCTGTTGACAGGAGGAATAATAGGACTTGGAGAAGCGGAGGAGGACCGAGTTGGTTTATTGCACACATTAGCAACACTTCCAGCACACCCTGAGAGTGTTCCAATCAACTCACTGGTTGCAGTCAAAGGGACACCTCTTCAAGACCAAAAGGTAAATGTTTTTATAGGTCTTTTCACTGTATTTATCTTGTCTTTGTTGATGCTGCTTGTTTAACTAGTGTTTGCTTATACATTCCTATTATCTAAATTATTTCCCTGAATTCAACTGAAAGTATTGTGTTCTAGAAATTTTTAGGCTCTTTAGATCATAACAATATTTTTAGGTTGTGATGCATGAACTTTCAAATATTAGATTTGCTAATTACATAAGGAAGGTGCAAAAACAGTGGGTGTATCTTTGTTGTTTAACAAAGGTTTTGAAAATATTATTAGTACTGTTTAGTTTCTCAAAATCTCATAATCCAATAGATAATACGACCAGGGTTTTTATAGTTGATATAAATTGTTGTGGTAAGGCTTTATTATGCTCAGTTGAGATTTCTTTTTCAGAAGTACTTTTATTAGAAAACCAGAATATATAGCAATACAAGCAACCTAGGGAGAGGTGTGAAATTCACCTTATCAAAAAAAATCTACATATTACATTTAGCTTGAAGTCAACCATTCCATTAACCAATCTTCTCTTCCAAAGTACATTCATTGTTATGTTACTGGTAAGCCATTTAACCTTCTTGAGTTCAACCCTACATTCCTAAATAACAGTCTCCAGATTTTGTAGCCATCCCACTACTTTTTGAAATCTCCTTACACAATTAGTCTGTTCAAATTTAAGTCTCTAGCTATCTGTAATCGTTGAACCACTGCCATAAGTTAAGCCCTAATTGAGTCTTCCACACCCACTGGACCTGGAAATTGAGCAATGGCATGTCCTCAGTTCCTAGACACTCCTCTAAGTCTAGAAGGATCTGGATTTCCAAGGCTGCACCCACCGAATCATAATAGTTGAGGTTCGGGTAACTGGTGGGAAAGGGTTTAGCATTTGCATAGCTTAAGGATGGGAGGAGAGAATAGGGAGATTCGGCAACAACTGACGATTGACAGACCAAGGTTCAAATAATTTTGGTGGGAAAAGCTGATGATTGATGGATTGATGGACTGAGGTTCAAATATCTCCTTTGACCGTTTGTTCATCACCAATGGAAGGAGAGACTAGTCTCCAGTCTCTTAGTCTTTTCGTCATTGTAGAAGGCCATAGGAATTTCTGATTTTTTGCCACTGCAGCAATGACCAACAAATGAGGTTGGGTTTGCACTAGATCTCTCTTTGGTCTTTTTGCCATTGCAGAACAAGGCCAAAGGATATTTTGTTTTTTCTGCAATTGCACTATTGCAGAGATGGTTGATTATGGGGTTTGAGATCTGGTGCAAATCCATATCTGTGTTAATTATATTCCTCTATATTGATGGGATTTCATACTTCCATATCCATTTTCCCAAAACTTTCTGCAGTACCATGGCTGAGAGCCTATATTCTGACATTAGAGATATTTGACCACTGTGCAGAACCCACACCTGGGTACTGTAGCTGGACTAGAAACCCTATTCTCCCAAACCTTTCTGCTGGTAATAACAACAAAAGAAAAGGTAGTCTTAGAGTGAGATTGATATGCCTCTGCCATTTGAGTCTGTAAAGGAGGTCGTCCGCCGCTTTGGTGGTAGTAGTGCTTGGATCTTCCTTACAAGTAGGGCTGGCAATTTTGACCCAACTCATTTGGTCCATCCAACCCACCCATGCCCACCTATGCTAGTGGCGGATCAATATGGGTTGAATGGCCCATTAGGATTAGGGGAAAAGGGTGAGGGTGGGGTTGGGTCGAGGGTACCCATTAGGGTCAGGACAAAGGGTCAGGGTGGGTTGGGTCAAGGATGCATCAACTGAGGGATTTAGGGTTTATTTTAGTATTCGAAAGTAATCGAGAAGGTTTCTCCTTCTCGGACTCTTTGACATCTGAAGATTCATTGTCACTCTCCCAAGGACTTTGTTGAGAAGATTAAACGTTTAGATTATGAAGAAGTGATGGCCGACTTGAATGAGCATCCAGACCTGACTTGAATGAACACCATTGAGCTGCTGGTAGTTGTAAAGGCCGAATTTGAGAAGTATGGGAGAGGTATGACTAGTGTATCCACTCTATTTAGTTCCTAATATTTTCTTTTTGGTCATGATAAAAACACTGTACCTGATGGCTCTTTTGCCCCAATTTCTAGAAAGGGAGATAATGAGACTATAGATTACCTTACCCTCACCTTTGTTCATGTCCTTAAACTCCACACTAACCTTTTGTCTACAAGTAACCTGAATATATCTATAAACTGTTGTACAAGTGTATAACCTTTTTCCCTTATTGCATTTTCTTAGGACCTACAGTTTTGAAAGGTGATTAGGAGTGGCCATGAGTTGAATGGAATATACTTTCTAGATGTTTGTGAGTGAAGCCAAGGATAGCTCTTGAGAATTGCTTTTGGTGTGCCTTTAGAGTCCATCAGTTGTATTGTGTTATGTCATTTATGGTTAGGTCATTTATCTTTTTCCTCTATGAGTCATTTTTTTTCAAAGTTGTTTAAAGAAGTTAGTGTATCAAGTTACATTGTGAATCGAGTGAATTCTCAAAGCATTGTAAAAACAATTATCCTCTGAGTATTAAAAGATCTACATTTCCTTTCCAGTATCACTTGGATATATTTGGTGCGCTCATGTGATGAAATTCCAAAGATTGTGAGACAATTTCATGAATTTTTTTTACCCAGTTTGACACATCAAAATATTCCAGTCATATAATGTTAAGAAATATTTTGAGAAAAGTCTTGTTTCTTACCTTTGATGATTTTGGGGTTCACCAAAGCTCTTGTGCGCACGCTCCACAACTGAATGGAGCTGTTGAATGCAAAAACCATTTTATTATTGAAGTAGTCATATGCATCCTCTTTGCCTCACATGTTCTGAAAATTTGGGGGCAGGCTATTATTACAACAACTTATACGGTATGGCATTTAGAGTCTTGGGTTTCAAATATCCCTTTAGTCTGCTTTTTCCCAACACAGATTTTTTCTCTTCCCCTTCGTCTCTTGGTTGCACATGCTATGTCCCTATTCCTAGCTCCTAAACACAAATTTGAACCAAAGGCCCGCAAATGGTTTTTTTTGTTGATTATGCCTCCACATAGAAGAGTTACTGTTGTTTTGATCTTGTTAGTGGCACTCAATTCGTTTCTATGGATGTCTTTTTTGTATAGTCTATTCCCTTTTATGGTCTTTCTTCTTAGGGGGAGAATTCTTTTGAGTTATTTGATCTTCCTTTTCTTGTCCCAATTGAGTCCATTGATGATCACTCTCCTGTTGAGTCATCTTTTCTTCTTAACTCTCTATTCCAGCTCCACCGCTGCATCCAAATGCTCCCTCCTTTGTGACTCCTCCTATCCTTCAAAGGTGGTAGTAGTGGCGAAGGCACAAGAATGAGCATATTGTTTCCACTTCTACATTTGAGCTTCCTAGACTTCCAAGTGTTGAGCCATACCTTTGCAACCTACTTTGCTGACCTTGATATCCTCATTGCTATAAGAAAACGTAAAAGAAAATGCATTGCATATTGCATTTCAAAGTATCTATCTTATAGGTTGCTCTCTCCATCCTATTATTCCTGCTTAGCATCTGTTTCTTCTTAGTCTATTCCTAAATCTGTATCAGAAGAACTATCGAATCTGAAGGCAAGGAGCCTGTTAGGTGCAAATGAGTTTATACCATAAAGTATCATGTAGATGGGTCAATTGAAAGGTTTAAAGCCTGCTTAGTTACTAAGGGGTATACACAAATGTATGAACTAGACTACATGGAGACATTTACCCTAGTTGATAAGATGACTTCTGTGAGAGTTTTGTTATCCTTGGCAGCTAATTTTCATTGGCCACTCCCTGGATGCATTGAAAAGAGATGTAGGGCAAGGCATGTAAACTGAATAAATCACTTTATGGCCTTAGGAGTTTGAAATGCTCAAGGCTGCTCTTATTCAATTTGGCATTTGGCAATACCTAGATATGGTCTGACAATACCCTCTTTGTGATGATGAGAGATAGACTGGTTACTTTTCTGATTGTCTATGTTGATGACATTGTTGTTATTGGTGATGATATGTAGGAGGTTAAAAGTTGCAAACATTTTCTTAATACTAAATTTGAAATTAAAGATTTGGGGGATCTAGGGTACTTCTTGGGGTTGAAGTTTCTCATTGGGACAGGTAATGTTAGGGTGAAACCAGCTACCTCATCCATTGATTTGAATCATAAGTTGTCCAACTTCTGATGGAGAGCTACTTGCGGATAGGAGTGTCCCAGAGTTTTTTTTTGGGGAAGTTGTGCCTATGTATGATTCACCCTAGCATTTCTTATGCAATTAGTGTCATCAGCCAGTTTATGCATGATTCTAGGTTTACACATGTGGCTGTAGTAGAGAGAATTTTGAACTACTTAAAGGGTACACTAGGAAAAGGTATCCTTTTTGCAAAGCATGATCACATAAATTTGGAGGCCTAATACAGATGCAGACTGTAAGTTGTATTTGATGACAAGGGTCTACATCTGGGTATTGTACTATGGTAGCTGGAAATATGGTTTTGGGGAGTAACAAGAAACTGTCGGTGGTTGCCAGGTCATTAACTGAAGTAGAACATAGTCATGGATTATGGTGTATCAGAATTGGTGTGACTATGGTCTCTAATGGAGGAGATGGGTGTTGAATATGACAAGTCACAAATGTTGTATTGTGATAATTAGGTGACCATTAACATAGCACATAATCCTATCCAACATGACTGAATGAACTATATTGGGGTTGGCAGACACTTCCATCAAAGAAAGAGTGGCATCTGGGGAAGTTTGCCTACCCTTCAGTGCATCTGAAGAGCAGCTAGCTGATGTACTTAACAAGGGGAGTTCCTAAAGCAAAATTACAGCGGTATGTTAGGAAGTTGAACATGATTGGCATCTATGCTCAGCTTGAGGGGGAGTGTATAAATATTGGCTGGATGGACCCTAGTTACTTTTAAGCAAGTATTCTTATCTTTTTGAGTTAATGGGCCTGTTAGCCTCTTTTACTTTATGTTTATAGGCAGTTGCCTTGTTAAGAGTATTCTTGTTAATTTGGTGTCTTTTTCCATCTTCTCCTCGTCTTCTTGTACTGATTTCTTCCTTTCTTTTGCTGTTTTCTTGATTAAATACACACATATTGCTGGTGTAAATTTTCTTCCATAGTTTTCAAGGCGTCTATGCGATTTTGGGCAACACTAGGGGCACCTAGTCGCCTAGTCGCCTAGGCGATAAAAAATTTATAATATAAAAAACTGACTTTTGGCTAGTTTCCTAGTTTTACATTCAGCATGTATGTTAATTGAAAAAATAGCAATTCTCTTAATTAAGAACATTAAATTTCCTCAAAAAATGTGGCAAATCATCACATCTAAAAGATATAAATCTTTTACATATATTAATTTCATTATTTTCAAAAATAATACTACTATAATAAGTATTTAATAGAGCAAATTCATATTAATTAGCAGCTAAAGAAAGTTATTAACTTTATATGATAAATATTCAAGATGGAAAGTAAAATAGAAAAAAACAACAAGGATGGAGTTTCTGTTTTATTTAATTAGAGGGAGAATAGAAAAAAAGAACTTTATTATTCTATTCTTTCTTTTCTTTCTTTCTTTCTTTTTCTCTTCTCAAAACCCTTTTATCTTTTAAATTTCAATAGTAAAACATTAAAACAAAGTAAAATCGATATATATATTTATATATAGCATATAATAAAATGTATTAACACATACATTATTAAGATACAACAATATAAATGATATTATAAAAGGCGCCCGCCTTGTCATTTTTGTGCTTAGGTGGGCGCCTAGTCGCCTGGAAGGGGCGCCTAGTTGCTAAAAGTCAAGGTGTTTGGGCGAGGTGCCCAGCCAAGGGCCCTAGTCGCCTAGGCGACGCCTTGACAACTATGTTTTCTTCTATCAGCTTTGCTCTTCTTCTCCCCTTGTGTTCCTTTTTTTTTTACAACCATGGGTATGGCTGTGACATTTGATGTTATTATCAATGACTTCCCCGAGAAGATTAGAACTTTAGGTTATGAGGAGGTGGTGGATGACTTGAACGAGCATCCAGACCTGTGTCACAAGAGTATTGCTAATCCTTTACTAAGAAGATTACCACTCAGTATATCTGGTGCAGAGGCGGGAGCTTTGAGTGTGACATCATCCTTCCAGAGTTTACAATGCTTTTGGGTGTTTGCAACTGGAGCATAGATTTTTGAAGTATGGTGCAAGCTGTTCCGAAAATGAGTTGTGCCTTTGGCAGCTAGCAGATTGTTTGGTTGCTTTGAAGAGCATCAAGGAGTGTGGATTCAAGAAAACACTTATAATGTGTCAGTGAGCTCTCACATTCGTCACAACTTGAGGGAAATTTATTGTTACTTCGAAAGATGTTATGTTTCTCAATATTCCATATTCAGGGACATGTTATTTGGGGCCATGCTCAATTGAGGGTAATTGGTCCAAAGATGGAGAGGGACATAGACAATGAGTTGATGGAGGAGATTGATGATTCAAGCTACTAATTTCCTTTCAGTCTATCTACTGGTTTCCCAGTCTGTAGAGTGTAGAGGCAGCGAAGCTCTGCATTTGGCCAAATTTTTAGTCTGCCTGATGTCAAAGTTTTTATTCCTTGGTCCTCAAGTTGTGGTTGGAAACACTATTCTGTTTACTTAGGCATTTCTATTATGAATCAGACCAGTTGTTAGGCTTGTAAAGATGCTGCAAAAGGTTACTGCAAAGTGCCTTCTTGACTTGTTGGATACAAGGACTGCCTTCCGTAGAAGTTCTTACCTTGAGGTTGTGTTTGGAAGTGACAATTCATATTCAGTCAGAATAGAAGATAAGAACACTAGAATTGAGTGGGTGGATTGGAAAAGTGCAACACTAGCATTGTTGGGAGGCAAACAGAATTACTATATGTACCGCCCTAATTGAATGTATCAGCAGTTCAGGTTGGACATGTTTGGCCCCATTAGGGAGAGCTAGTACAAGAAGTTGTTTGTCTCTCTTGCGAAAAAGCTGATAGATGTATTGCCTAGTGAGATGATGGTGTCTCTAACATCAAACTTCTGGTTGTCGAAGCTGTGGGATAGCTGCAGGTAGTTTGGCTCGAGAAGACCATGAATAGAGATGATTTACTAAGAGATTTGAAGCCAGGGATTCCAAAGAAACAGAGGAAGAAAAAGATGATGCTCGTGGGTGCTACCGCCAAAGTTCCAGCTTCAAAAGGTCAAGTGACTGGTCAAAGAACCAAGCATTCTCCTGGTAAGGGAAGGAGCAAGAAGACCAGCAAGATGCCTCCTGCTATTTCCAAGAGGCCTGCTTAGATAGAAATACCAAAGAAAAGGGGATCAACATCGTTGAAGGTGGTTCTCCAACACCACCTTATGCCTTTGGTGCATCCCCTGTATACATTCATCTACGAAATCCTTTTCTTTGACATGTTCTCTATGAACTTATTGCAAAGCTCTGTAGAGTCACACGATGAATGCGATTAAATCCTCTGCTTTACTTTGTCTCACATTTCTCAGAATCACAATTGTTAGTTTCCTCTGCATCACAAACCACTTTGTAAGAAACTTCTTCACTATGTCCTTCCAACATTGAATGTTGTTCTGTGTAAGGCTGCGTAACTGAGAAACACATGTGAGGTTGACAAACCTAGTGGTACATTAGAAATAGTTTTTTTTTTCTCAAAGTTGAAGAGAGTGGATATATATTTAAGGATTTGAGACTGAGGCATTAACTGGAAACGTGAGGCAAAAGAAGTGTCATGGAATGAGAAACTCATGGTAACCTTGATATTTTAGAGAAATTACCTCTTTGAAACCCTTTGATAGGGCTCGGAGGATCCCAAAAGTGTGATCTCACAAGACCAAGCAAGATTTGGTGGTAGTGGATCTCACAGAATGAAGATCTTGCAAACGTAATGTGACAATGCAATCTCACTAGTGCGCGAGATCCAAAAGTCAGAACTAATAAGCCAGCTTTGATCTCACGAGGCTGAAACCAGGATCTTAGATTTTGGGAGTGCACCCGGGGTGTGGTGCATGAGAGCCTCAGGAAAACCATGACTGGTTGTACCTGACATCCGTGTGGATACATGTCACTCTTGGAGTGGCCCCCAAGAATGTGGTCTAACGACCTCATGGTTCTTGGCACGTGTTCATTCAGGAGAAACAGGAGGGATTTGTCTTTTGCATGCTTGTTAAAGTCGAAGAAGATTCTGGAATATGCACTCCATGCATGTAACCTGGTTCCCTGATTCTATAAGTAGGGAACCAGGGCCTTGAAGTGGGGATCCTTCTCCCTTAGCCATTTTTGCCCTAGTCTTCTCAGCAACCTAACATTTTTCTTAGTTCCTGGTCCTTGGCTCTTCTAACCTTTAGGCATCTTCATCTCCCAACTTCAAGACCAACAGAGAACCCTCATCCTATTGGCTTACAGAAAGTAAATAAAAAAAGGTTTATTAATAATACAGAGGAGGTGATAAGAAATCACCCAACATCAAAGCAAGGAGAGAAAAATAAAATAAAATAAACAATCCAAACGAACACTTGTGAACTTACATGGCCCATGTCTCAAGAGATAACTGTTTGCATGGACATAAGAAGCATTTCTACTATACCCCTATTTTGCATGTATCTCAAATACGCAAGGTTCCTGGTGCCACCATGGAATCAAGCGGATACCCACTGTTCTTTTGCCTCCTAGTATGTACAATGTGATGATGCGAATAAGTCAATTTACTGGTGTGACATCTGTTATTGCGTGAAATCTTACTAATCATCTGAAGAAACACCCCTCAAAAATGAGCCTTTTTCAGAAAGTTATCTTGGCTTGCTCTTTCTTTAGCCAGTTGAGATATGGGAGATGATTCGGATGATTGCTACTGCTCGTATTGTGATGCCAAAGGCAATGGTCAGACTATCAGCTGGGCGGGTCCGATTTTCTATGGCTGAGCAGGCACTTTGCTTCCTTGCTGGAGCCAATTCAATCTTTACAGGAGAGAAGTTATTGACAACGCCAAATAACGATTTCGACAAGGACCAGTTAATGTTCAAGGTGCTTGGACTCATCCCCAAAGCTCCAAGTTTTTCCGATGAAGCAGCAGAAACTTTTGAAGCTGAAGCAATGTCTAATTCTGGCTGAAAATATCAATCTCATGGAATTTTAATTTATAGAAGGATCAAGACCATGTTACTCTGTTAAAATGAAATTCAATGCATCTAATACAATTTTACGACATTTTGTATTTAAAATGCTACAAATCTACCTGTTCTTACCTGTTTAACATGAAGTATGGAGGGGATGTTCTTAGCAAAGCAACCTACGATCTTTCATTCTTGCGAGGACAGAACTATGAAATTCAAGTTTACCAAGAAAAAAAAGCATTAAAATGATTGTTTTTTTACAGAGCTGAAGTGGGTTTGTGTGTTAAATCTGCAATGAACATGAAAAATGTACTGATTTCAGAATTTTTATTTAATCCTTTTAGTTCAAGTATATTTACATGGTTAGGTGCTTGAAATGCATGATATATTATCTCTTGCTCAATGGTTTGAACTCTATCCAGAGTTTAACCATCGATACTCTTATTTTTTGTTTTGGTTTTTCAGTTGACAATTTCCCTACTATGTTTATTGGGACAGTTATGTTCAAACCTATAAAAAATTTGTTGCTCCCATTATTTAGCGTTTCGGTGGTCTTGAAAACGATGAATACAGTACCGTATGTATCGATACCTGGAACCTTTCAATATATGGTTTTTGCCAAGGAATTGATTTTTCTAAAAAGTTAGGAAAAGTAGGAATTGTAAAAAAAAATTATTTTCCATGTACTTTGCATGATTTTGTTGTTAGGAAAGAATCATATAATGTATTTTGCAGAGGAAAGAACCTTTGCAGCTGCCCACCGAGTGCGCCCCACTGCCCATCCAATCCATGCATTGAAAACATCTTCCGTGCTTGTCATGGTTATGGGGAGATGTAACCAGTGCCAAGTTTCAAAATATCGATATGCCCATGTGTATTGGTACCTAAGTTAATGTGTTTTTATATATTTTTTAGTTTTTTTTTTTTAATTTGGTTTTTTGGCATATTTTTAATCATATTTTTTATTAAAAAAGAGTGGTTTCTGAAATAATGGTTTTTAAAACTGGACTGGACTGGATGGTCGGACTGGAAAACTATCAGTCAAGTGACCAGTAATGTTTTTCCCCAAAATCGGATTTTTGCCAAAAACTGTTGATTTTGGTCAGTAAAGCGTTGATTTGGGCAGTTAACCGTTTGAACCATTAGACCCAGAAATCGGACTCTTGACCAGTTCGTTCTTCGGATTGGTTTTAAAAACTTTGCCTGAAACCATTTTAAAAAGGCGTATCACGAAGCCATTGATATGATACGATATGATATGCCCGATACTCGGCGTATCGTATCAAAATTTTGAACCTTGCCCAGTGCACAGGGGGAGTGGGCTGTGGGGCACACTGGGAAGCC
This sequence comes from Nelumbo nucifera, assembly GCF_000365185.1. The sequence continues at coordinate 3,334,099 of NW_010729094.1, read as the reverse complement.
GATCTGATCGCATGGGAGGATCTATCAAATAAATGGATCCATCGAAAATTTTACATAATTCTCGATTTTTAATAATTTTAAATATTTTAGTAATTTAACTTTATCAATTGCCCTCAGTCACGATTTGTCTTAGATATGAATTTTAATGAATTTACTACCAAAGATGATTTGGTAACGAAAGTTTACTCTTTGGGCCACTACTTTTTATGTATGTCATACAGGTTTAAGATTCTTTGGGCCTCTACTTTTCTGATAAATGGTCATATTGGTGCTCTATAACTCCATAGTTCTCTTGTAGGAGGACATAATTCGCCATGCCCCAAACCATATAATGCAACATCTTTCCATCACCAGTTCCACTCTGCCCATTTGAACCCTAGAACCACATGTTAATCCAAACTGTCTTCTCAAATCAACCTTTGCAGTCTGAGCCCCAAGATCATTCTCATTGAAGAAAACATGATTAGAGCATTCTTCTACACCCATATTTGCAAGAAAGCCAGCTGGTTTGTTTGCTTATTTAAATACATGAGAGAAAATGATATTAAGGGAATCACAATTTTGTATAATATCATGCAGATTGTTGTTTTTAGCCCAAGGTTTCAGGACCTCAACCAACATTTGATTATCACTCTCTAGAATGATATTTTTTATACTAAGAACAGGGTATTATGCCATCATTGGTTGATAAACATTAAATTTGAACAGATGACCTCACTACAGTAACTCGAGAATGAATTCAGATTGGTTGAATGCCATGGCTGTTCAGCTGTATGTGGAATCAATGATGAGGTTTCATGTCAGTAATAAATTTATGGGCTCCACTGTAAAAGGTGCGGGTCCCATATATTTTATTACTGACACAAAACTTTACCATTGATTCCACAGCCCGCTGAACAGCTATCACGTTCAGCTAAACCTGGCTCCACCTCGAGAAGTTCTCTTAGCTCTTATGAGGCCTCCGCCATACTAGGATTTCCCCTACTTGCACAATTAGTATTCAATATAAAGACACTTTCTTCACGAGGATGCCATTTTATCCATTGGATCTTCTTGATAATAATAGGCTTCGAAGTGATTTACAATTTAATGTTTCATTGCCTACTAGAATTAGCATGCTGAAGCCATGAAATCAATTTATTTAAAACCTGCAGCCAATGTTTGATTCTTGGAACAACTTGATCTGCTGTAAAAGCTTTCCCATCATAATTTTTCTACATTTCTCAAGCCAAATTTCTCATAAAATAATTGAAGGCAAGAGAATAACAAATTGACTTCGGTGACAATTTCTTGTTGCAAAATCTCCAGCAAACCCGCACTCAACCTCTCACATTTTGAGCTCTATAAACTAGAATTTCAAAGGTCTTGGTAAAGTAATTCCAGCCAGCACTTGACTGTCAAAACTCCATAAGCATGACCAAAATATTCATATAGTGAGTTTTCACAGCAACTACACTTTACACTTAGACGTCATGAACACACCTTTCTTTTTAGGGTAAAAGACTTAAACCTCCCTGAGATTTCACCTAAATACTGAAACATCCCCTACCCCCCTTGGATATAAGTGGACAAAAACCTCCCATCCATTAACTCTCCATCCACATTTGTTAGCATATGGTGCTTTGAAAATCTCAGTTTGCCCTTAATGCCTTTGAAGAGACGGATAAATAGACTTTAACATCCATCGTTGTTCTTCAAGTTTTATAAGAGATTGTGGCTGTTCACGAGGTCTCCCTCTCTCTCTCTTCACACACACACACATTAAAACATGATTTAAGGATCCATCAAGGTTTCTCAATTCTTACTTTATCTATTATTTATTGTTGAAATCTCTGCTTCTATGTGATTTTTCATTTGTTTATTAATCTGAATGAATTTAATCAATCCCTCTAACTTGGTTTGGACAGGACACTCACTAATTGCATGAACTACTTTGAAATGGGCACCTGAGCAAACCCGAAAAACCAGAACCATGCAATGGGCATCCTTAGCCATCCTCTGAGGCCCAGAGATCAGATTGTGATCTCTCTTTCATATTTGGTTTCACAACCTTACAGTTACCTAATCTCGAATTGGTCATAGTATGCCATGAGGGCTTAAAAAGGGCCTAAGGAAATCTCTCTCTCTCTCTCTCTCTCTCACACACACACACTTTTTTTCTTGATCTTCCCCGTTTTTCTTCCCTTCTCTCCCTTGTTTTTGCGAAACCAAGTTATGAGGAATTGCTATGAAACTAAACATAAAACAAAAATCTATGGGGAATTGCAGTTCCTAGATGCATCTGGAATTGCAAATGTAACTATGATTGCAATTCTAAGTAAGACCTATACGAGACCATTGTGGGGTCCCACGCCATACAATATCAGGCCCAAGTGGCCATGCAACACTTACGGACATGAGCCATTAAAGAAAATGGGTCAAAGGCCCATTACTAATGAGATTAGTTAAGTACATGACAACTTGATTTGGGTCGAAACTAGGCATGGTTTTGGGTACAAAGCACCTATCATCTTACGGGGATAATGCTTCTCTTAAAAGAGTATAGATCCAAATTAGATTTTGATCATCTAATTAAGAGAGTGCTTCACAAAAGGAGATTAAGAGGGAGAAGGCAAATAGAACTTGTTCTCTTCACTCTCTTGCTCTCTCCTCTTCTCTCTTCTCTCCCAATAACCTTATCACTACCCAGCCATTGAAAGAATTGTTTTTTATCAGTTTTCCCACTGTGTTCTACAAGAAAATTGTTGGGGAAATCAGACTCACAAATCCCAGTCGATCCAAGGCAATTGGATAATAGTTTTGTAGAAAACAATGTTGTTGAATCGACTTCTCTTTCAATGTGCCATCTTCAGTTGGAGACCGATTTTTGGGAGTCATTTTGGGTATGAACTACCACTCTAGGAGATACAATTTGTGGACTCTGTATCAGGTATAATTAGTTTTAATTTTGGTTTCAAATCTAGTCCGGTTCAGTGCAAGATTGATATAGAAATTTTAGATTTCAAAATCTTTGAGAAATCGGTTCCTGGGTTGGGTTAAAAAAATTTTGAAATTTGGCCATCCATTAAACTTGGTTTAGCCATCCATATTCTGGACTCTAACCCATCCAACGATGCAACTTTTCAGTAGGTCCAAGACATAATTGAAAGTGGTATCCATTTAATGTTCAATTAACACACACTAGTTGTACCTTAGGTCCAACCTTAGTAGTTAAGACAAACTACACCAATTCGGCAATATAATAGTATTAGCCTTGGTAGGATAAACTTGTCAAGTTTATCTAGTGGTTAAGAATATTCTAAATTAACATAAGTCTCATAGATGTCTAGTTTAAGAGGTGATACACAAAAAAAAACATGCCAAAATACATATGAAATAATAACGATTTAATTTTATTCACTAATAAATGTTAGAATACATCAATTTGATTGGAGCTGAGGTCATACATTGTCTAATAGCTTCCATTTGCACTCAAGTCCAATTAGGTATAAGTCATAGTCCCATAATATCCACATGTCCCTTAAACACTTTTTGTGTTAGTGGCTTAATTAATGGGTCCACTACATTCTTTACTAATGCTACCTTCTGAACCTAGATGTCTCATCTCCCAACTATCTCATGTAGAAATATAATACTTCCTTTCTATGTACTAAGACTTTAAGTGAGCTCTCGAATAAGTAATGTGTTGGAAGGTACAACTCATAGCTCTTGAATGAAAAGGACAAATCCTTTTTTGGAATCATGCATGTTGAACCTCTTAATGGTCTTATCAATGTAAGTAGACTATTATATATAACCCTATCAACTATTTTGATTTATCTCTTCAAACTTGAAGTTCCAAGATGTAGAAAGCCTCTCTAAGATCTTTCATAGACAACTATTATGAAAGCCAAATCTTCATTGATGACAACATTTTTATACCATTCCTAATGAGTAGGACATCATCTACGTTAAGTACTAGAAATATAATCTTTTCTCCCACTATCTTTTTACATAGAGTTCATTTGCATTTTACTCAAAGTCAAACTATTTGAAAGTTGAATCAAACTAGATGTTCCAACTTCTAAAAGCTTGCTTTAGCCCATTGACCTATTAAACTTGCACACCATGTGTTCATAACCCTTAGAAACAAAGCCTTTAAGCTGTTACACAAAAATATTTTCTTTAAAATGTCTTTTTAAGAACGTAGTCTTAACATCTATTTACCAGATAATTATAATGTATGGCTATCACCAATAGTATTCAGACTTTAGCATGGCCACAAGCAATAAGGTTTCTTTATAATCAATTTTCTCTTTCTAAATGAAACCCTTCACCACAAGCCAAGTTGTATAGGTATCAATTTTTCCCTTAGGATTCTTTTTCTTCTTGAAGATCCATTTGAAACCAATTTCTTTTACCTTAAGGCTGAAGGAGTACAAATAAAAATATGTAGAGTGCAAAACCTTGTATTTTGTATTATTTTGTATGTATTTGTATTGTACATATTTGTATTTGTACTCCTTCCAAATTGAGCCTAAGGGGTGGTTCTACAAGAGTCCATGCTTTGCTAGTTTTCATTGAGTCCACATCAACTTTTATGGTATCTACCCACTTCAAGGAGCATGTCCAATATAACTTTTGTATAAGTTAAGGGATCTTTCTCACTATCCTCGGTTTTCATAAAAAAGGTCTGTTAATCGTAACCATATTGAATAAGTCTAGACGCGAATAGATTTTCTAGGTTGAGTATTTGTATCTAGATCTTGTGGGACATTTCCTACTATATCAAATTTCTCCTCATCAAGAACAACTTCTTGATGATGATTATTCAAGATGTAATCCTCTTCTAAGAAAGAGACATTTTGATTAATAGACATTTTGTTCACTTAAGTCATAGAAAATATACCCAATAGAGTCATTAGGGTAACCTACAAATAAGCAACAATTGTTTCTAAATTCCAACTTGTCAATACTTGTCTTTTTTATGTGTGTTGAGCAACCCCATATATGAACAATTGGTTCTAAATTCCAACTTGTCAATACTTGTCTTTTTTATGTGTGTTGAGCAACCCCATATATGAACAATTGGTCTTAGATTCCAACTTGACAACACTTTTTGATGTGTGTTGAACAACCCCATATATTTAAGTGCCATACACTTGGTTTCTTGCCAATATACTTATCTTTTTGCCGTGTGCTGAACAGTCTCATATATTTAAGTGACTAACACTTGGTTTCTTGCCAGTTCATAGCTCGTATAAAGTCTTAGGAAATAACTTGGTTGGAACCCAGTTCAACACTTATATAGTAATTTCTAGTATATGTCCCCAAAAGGGACGAACAACTCTGAATGAATGAGGAGTGGTCCATATCTAATAAAGTTTGGTTTTTTCTCTCTAATGTACCTTTCAGATGTGGTGTAGTAGAAGGAGACAATTGTGAAATGATTCTATTATCCCTAAAGTAGTCCTTAAATTTGTTAGAGAGAGATTCTCTACCTCAATCTGATTGAAGTGTTTTAATTTGTCTCCTTAACTGTTTATTGACTTCATGCCTAAATTCTTTGAACATTTTAAATGAATCAGACTTGTATCTCATTAGATACAAGTGCCCACACCGAGAATAATCATCCATCAACCTATACTACTTTAAAAAGTATGAATGGCCTCAAGAATATTTCTGGAATTTTCTAAGGACAATATTTACCTTTCTATATTTAAATTTAATGATAAAAAATGAGGGCAAGTAGGGCAATTGGTTCTTGATATTAAATGAGTTGAAAAGAGGTAATATAAAGATATTCAATGCATTCAATCCTCTCTCATTAAATCCAACATTTAAGTTATTAACTTACATTCATGTTCATTAAATCATATATTAAGTCATCTTTATTTCTTCTCATCATTAAGTTCTATTACTTAAATCCATACTTAATAAATTAATAGTTTCAATAGCATAAAAACTTATACCTTTAAAATCTACCTAGAAAAAATAGTGTTTTCATCTAAGTGGTAGTAAGAAATTAAACCATTTTGGGTCAAATGGGTTAATCCATGTTGCCATTGTTAAATAATAAAATTAAAAAATAGATAAAATAAAAAAATGGAAATATTTTTAATATACATATTAGACAATAATAAGTATGTTAAAAATGTTTTTATTAATGATGAAAATGGAATGTAAAATTTAAAACCAATTAAAAATAAAAATATTTTCCTATTCTCTCTCATTAAATCCTATATTTAAAATATATTTTTCTCATCATTAAATTCTTGTAATTAAATCCACAGTATTAATTTTAATAGTATAAAAATAAATATTTTGAAAAGTAATTTGAAAACAAAACCATTTTCTTCCCTCCCCGTGGTGG
>NW_010729094.1:3299483-3327719 GCF_000365185.1 Nelumbo nucifera | reverse complement strand
GGGTTAAATGGATAAATAAATAATGTCATAATTAAATAATAAAAAATTAAAATAAATAACTATGAAATGTAAGAAGTATTTTTATTAATGATACAAATAGAAAGCTAATTTCAAAATCTACCTAGAAATTAAATGATGTCATAGTCAAATAATAAAATTTTTAATAATAGAAAATACAAAGAATCATAAAAATAAAAAAAAAAGATAAGAGAAAATTTTGGGCACATATTTAATGTTATATGTTTATAAAAAATAAAATATTGGGTACTTCTCTAATATTATACATTCATTATATTGAACAAAACTAAGTTTTATACAAAAATAATTTTATCAATGATGGAAATGTAATACAAAATTTAATGTCAAACTAGAAATCAAACAACTTTTATTTTTAGATGGTGGGTTAGTGGTTTGAGTAAAATGATACTATAGACTTGTTGCCAACATGGGACTCTTATTTCATGTTTGACATAGTAGAAAACCTATATCGAAAATAGGTTTTCAGTTTCTCTCCCACTCCTTGTGTCTCTTGATCTCCCTCCCTTCTTTCTCACTCTCACAATCATCTCTCGATCTCCCGCTCCCTTTATATCTCCCACTCCCTCTGCTTCAGTAGAGTGGGAGAGATAGAGGGAGCGGGGTAGCCAAATCAAAACCTCTCTCTCTCTATTGTTCTCCCTCAATCTTTCTTTTTAGAGTCGACTGCACAAGGGTAGTATAGTCCTTTTATGTTTAGTTATATATGTATTGTTCAACTGATGTGGCTGACTTAAGTGAGGGCACAATGGTAATTCTTGTATATCTTAGAAGAGTATAAATAAAAGAAAGGCCGACTAGAGGGATTTGAATTTTTCTCTCTAGTTCGGCTGTAACCTTTTCTCCTTCTTCTCTCTGTTCTTCTCCTCTTTCTTCTGATTTGAACTTATATGAACATCTAGTCTGAGTTTTATCATGGTACTAGAGCCATGATAATCGGTTCAGATCAGTCGTCTCATTTTTAAGGTTTTGCAGAATTCTCATTGATACCTAGAGAGTTTTCCATAAAGAAAGAAAAGGACTGGTCGTTTTCTCCTTCTAGGGGTTTCCATGCCTCCAATGAGTGCAGTCGTTGTGGCTTTGTGTGGTTGGTAGAAAACCCTCTACTCGGCAACTCGAAGAGGGCTGGTTTTGTGATAGTGACAGTGTAGACTTGGTACCTTCTACTCGACAGGTACATGATCTTCGAACTAAGTTTTGGTATGTAGCAAGTTTTTTTTATATGTTGCAGAACTGAATATCCTATTTGTGAGGTGTGTTGTGACGGTTTCTAGAGCTGACAATAGACGGCAACAATAGTGTTGTTGCTAAAAGTGGTGAACAGTTGTGAATATTATTGCTGAAATAGTGGTGAATAGTTGTGAGTGTTGTTGCTGAAACCTGGTACTAGGAACCCTGGTGTTCAGTCATTCGTGTGGAGTGTGGTGATTTATTAGGGCAGTAGAGTAACAATTTAGTGGTATAGCTTCCCATTGTTTTCTTGTGCAGTCATGGGAGACAGTTGAATGGTGAGAATTATGTCCCTTGGGCTAAGTCTATTGAAGTTTTCCTAAAAGCCAAAAAGAAAGTGAAACATGTGAGGGAAGATAAACCCCCAATTGATTTTCAGGGATATGATAAATGGGAAAAAAAGGATGCTCAAATTATGATTTGGCTATAGAACAACATGGAGTCCAAAATTAGTGTAAACTTCATGTTTTTAGATACAACCAAGGAAGTCCGGGATCATGCAAGGAAACTATATTCTAGACAAGATAACACTACTAGGGTTTACCAATTGTACCAAGAGGACTTCAATATGCAACAAGGAAATCTGAGTCTTGAGGACTATTATGCCAGTATGAAAAATTTACGAAATGAGTTGAATGTTTATCGTCCTCTTACACATGATGTCAAAATTCAGCAACAACAGAGAGAGCAGTTGGATGTGACCAGATTTTTAGTAGGGCTAAAGTTTGAGTATGAACCCGTAAGGGCACATATACTAGGCGGATCTGCTCTTCCCTCTCTTGAGGAAGTATTTGCTCGTCTTTGGAGGATTTCAGTTGGACCTACAAAGACTTCTACTATGTCAAATAGGTCTGCATTTGCAGTTACGAGAGGGAGAGGTCATGGTTGTAGAGGAGGTCAGCATGGTCGTGGTAGTGGTGGTGGACCCATGTATGGTCGTGGTGGTGGTTGTGTTGGAAGATGAGACTCAGGGGAGCCCGTGGTAGGGTACGTGGTAATATTCAAAGAAGGTGTACTCATTGTGGTATGGAGGGACATACTATCAACTTCTGTTATGATCTACATGGCCCACCTTCAACCTGGGCAAATCATGCATCTATAAATGGTGGTAGCTCAAGACAAGAATCTCAAGTTACTGATCAGATCCCCACTACATCTACAGATGCTTCCAGAAAGGAGATGGTGAGTGTTTTATGGGATGAGTATGAGCGGTTTATTCAGGGTACATCTCAACAGAACACGACTACACTTGCATGCACAGGTATGACTTGTCTGGCATCCACACCTTCCCGATGGATTATATATTCTAGATCTTTCGATCATATGATTAGAACCCAGGTGTGTTTTCATCCATTTCTATGTCCTCCACTTCCCAATCTGTTACTCTTGCCAATGGCTCTACATCAGCCATACGTGGTGTTGGTAATGTTGACACAAACTCATTATCCCTCTCCTTAGTTTTATATGTTCCCAAGTTTCCCTTTAACCTGATGTTTGTTAGTAAATTGATTAAGTCTCTTATTTGCTCAATAACTTTTTACCCTTCCTCTTGTGTGTTTTAAAATCTCAAGATGCGGAGCAAGATTGGTGGAGGGCATGAAGCTAGTGGACTGTATTATCTTGATGGTGGTGGCTGAAAGAAAAAATCGTTACCTTTTGGAAACTACTCTGTCCCTCTTACATTAGATGAATGTCTCTAAACCCTTTTGGGGTGATGCTATACTTACATCCTGCTTTCTTATTAACTGCATGCCCATGTCTATCCTTGAAGGTCAGTCTCCTTTCTTTGTTCTGTTTCCCACGTTGTCTCATTTTCCCCTTACTCCCAGAGTTTTTGGATATGTGTGTTTCGTTCATAATCTTGGGCATGGAATGGACAAGTTAGATGCTAGATCCAAGTGTGACTTTCTTGGCTATTCCATGACTCAAAAAGGGTATATGTGTTATAATCCTCGTTCTCGGCGTTCTTTGTGTGTTTTGATGTTACATTTTTTGAGTCTGTTCCTTTCTTTTCCGGGTCGGATACTTCTTCTCCTTCATTGCCATCACCCCCTCTTCTAGTTCTTGTTGAGGATCCTGTTCCTCTTATTCCAGTTGTGACCCAATCTTTGCCTCCAGTGCAGCTACCTGAGAGAGGACCACCTACAAGTGTATACACATCGTCAAGCACCAGCTCCTCCCTCGGCTTCATCACCGTCGACAGATCTAACAGTTGTTCCCACCCCAGCCCCAACCCCAAGTTCTGACCTTGATCTTCCTATTGTTTTTTGGAAAGGTAAACATAGTTGCACTCGCCACCCCATTTCCAATTATGTTTCTGTATCTCACCTTTCAACTTCCCATCAACAGTTTGTTTCTATGTTATCCTTTATCTCTATTTCCAAAGATGTCCAGGAAGCCCTCACTTCTCTAGGGTGGCACCAAGCAATGGAAGAAGAACTCTTGGGCCTGACTCGTACTCATACATGGGACCTCACCACTCTTCCGCTTGGTAAGCATGTTGTCGGCTGTAAGTGGGTGTACACGGTTAAATACTTACCTGATGAGAGTGTTGAACAGTTGAAAGCTTGGTTAGTTGCCAAAGGTTATTCATAGTAGTATGGTATTGATTACACAGACACCTTCTCTCCGGTTGCCAAAATTGGGTCAGTTTGTTTTCTGATTTCTCATGCTGCTATGTTTGATTGGCCCTTGTTTCAACTTGACATCAAGAATGATTTTTTACATGGTGATCTTCTCGAGGAGGTGTACATGGAGCAACCACCAAGGTTTGTTGCTCAGGGAGAGGGTGAGAAGGTATGTAGACTTAAGAAGGCTATTATGGACTTAAACAATCTCTTCGTGCATGGTTTGGGAGATTTAGTGAAGTAGTGAAGGTTTGGAATGAAACAGTGTTAGGTTGATCATTCTGTATTCAGCTATGAATCAAATATTGGGAAGATTCTCTTGGTGGTATATGTAGATGACATTGTTATCACAGGCAGTGATAGACCAGGGATTGACAGGTTGAAGACTTACTTGCAAGATCACTTACAGACAAAGGATTTTGGCAAATTAAGATACTCCCTAGGGTTAGAGGTTGCGAGGTCCAAGAATGGTATTAATCTGTGCCAGAGGAAATATGTTCTTGATCTGCTAGAAGAAACAGGGTTGTTGGGTGCCAGACCAGCTGAAACACTTATGGGACTGAATGCTAAATTGGGTAGTGATACAGGTGAGGAGTTCAAGGATCCAGGAAGGTATAGAAGGTTGGTGGGTAAGCTTAATTACCTAACAAACACTCGACCTGATATCTCATTTGCAATCAGTGTAGTAAATCAGTTTATGTCGAACCCTTGAATCCCACACTGGGAGGTAGTCCTAAAGATTGTGAGGTATTTAAAGGGTGCCCCAAGTCGTGGTTTATTATATAAGAGTGGAGGAAGTCTTGAGATAGAGGGATACAGGGATGCTGATTGAGTCGGGTCTATATCTAACAGAAGGTCCACTACAAGGTATTGCACTTTTCTTGGTGGGAACTTAGTGACGTGGAAGAGTAAGAAGTAGACAGTGGTAGCAAGAAGCAGTGCAGAGGCTGAATATAGGGCTATGACACACACAACATGCGAGCTAGTGTGGTTGAAGCATCTCCTAGAGGAGATGGGATACTCGATTGACACTCCTATGAAGCTATACTCTAATCCAATGTTTCATGAAAGGACTAAGCATATAGAAGTGGATTGCCACTTTGTACATGAGAAGCTGCTTAGTGGAGTGATAAGTACAACATATGTGAACACAGGAAATCAATGGGCAGATGTGTTTACCAAAGGGTTGAATCGGGGAAGAGTGGACTATATATGTAGCAAGTTGGGACTATATGACATATACTCACCAGCTTGAGGGGGAGTGTTAGAGTCGGTTGTACAAGGATAGTATAGTCCTTTTATGTTTAGTTATATATGTATTGTTCAGCTAATGTGACTCTCACTTAAGTAAGGGAACAATGGTAATTCGTGTATATCTTAGAAGAGTATAAATAAAAGAAGGGCCAACTAGAGGGATTTGAATTTTTCTCTCTAGTTCAACTATGACCTTTTCTCCTTCTTCTTCTTCTTCTTCTTCTTCTTCTTCTTCTTCTTCTTCTTCTTCTTTTTCTTCTCCTTCTTCTCCCTCTCTCTCTCTCTCTCTCTCCCTCTCTCTCTCTCTCTCGATCAAAATCTCCTTCTCCCTCAATCTCTATCGCTCTCCAATTAGTGTAAATTTCATAGCCAAGAGTTTCTTGTGAATTTTATCAAAATGGTGTAATAAATTTTGAACCATACCAAGTTGGTCTCGTGTTTTTTTTTTTATACGATCTGATTAATACCATATAAGTGTGTAAGAAAATAAGAAAATAAAAAAAAAATGAGAGAGGGAGAGGGAGATAAACTGAGGGAGAACGATAAAAATTAAGGGAGAAGGAGAAATCGACCGAGAAAGAGAATGAAAGAGATTAAGGGAGAACGATAGGTAGAGAAAGAGAATGAGATAAATTGATATAGATAACGTAAATACAGAAACCAAAAACCATTTTTATTTATTTTCAAATCACATAGTCGTTGAGTAGATAAAGATGACTATGAGTGARAGAGTGTGAGGGAGATTGAGAGAGAGAGAGAGAGAGAGAGAAACTAAAAACCCTTTTTTTATTTTCCAATCACCCAACATTAAAGGGCAATTTCAATATAAGCTTTTTATTGTGTCCAATATGGATTAAGAGTTCCATGTTGGCAATAGCCACATTACTCTCCGGTGACATGGTGGAGGTTTTTATAAATTGAAATGTAAAGCCGTTTGTTTGAATTTTGTAGGTTTATGGACCAACTTGTAACCAAACTTTAAATGTACAACCGTCTCTGACAATAATTTTCCCTAAGTTAAAACTAATCCAAAGGCAACGCTATTTTTATCTAGATGGTGGGTCAATAATCCAACTTTTCAAAAAAAAAAATGCATGATGTCATAATTGAATAATAAATATTTAAGTTTATTTTTAATTATATTGTTACTTTTTTAATTTTCAATTTCTATCTTAACTATGATATATCTCAAATTCAAATAATTAATATGAAGAAAAAGTTCTCACGTGCAACGCATGTGCTTAATTACTAGTGTTATAAAGTAACTATGTACATTATGTCCTAACATTCAAAGAACCGTAGATGTATGTATCAAGTTAAGTGTGTCTGTAATTCTTTAACTTTATCAGTGAAAGACCATTTTGTTATCTTGCTTTGTAAGGTTCATAAGTTACTACATCTTCTACTATGAAAAAATCCAAAGGACCATTCTTAAGTAGTCTTGTGATTAAACTCAAAAGCATATAAGAATAAAAAAGGAGACTATATATACAAGGGTAGAGCTAGAATTTTTTGTTAAGGGGAGCCAAAACCTAGAAAACATGGATAGGGGGGCCAAAAGCTAAGAAATATGGATAAGGGGGGGTCAAAATATAAGTGGAATTTAAATGGATTTTGAGGGAATTTTGAAGTCATAGGGGGGGACATGGATCTCCTCTGCCACCTAGGCCCTTTTTGAAAAATTCTGCAATTACCTCCCTTCTATCATTGTCCCAACTAGAAAATGTTGGCCTTAAGCATTAATTTTTTGAAAATACCCATTTTACCCTTATGTTTATCAATTTAGATGGAGATTTACTAAAATACTCTAAAAACTTAATTTTTATTTGAAAAATACCCTAGGTCAAATTAAAGAGTAAAGTAATTTAATTTTGTAAACTCATTATGGTTGAATGAAGTCTAAAAGGGCAAATCTAGCATTTTGATTATATTGAAAGATTTCCTAATAAGTAGTAAGGGAAATTTGTAACTTCAAAGTCTATTATGGAGACAATAATGTTGTTTTTTCTTGATAATGGACTGAGGCAATGATGGAAGAGAGGTAACTACAGGATTTTTCAAAACTACAGGGGAGGTTTTTGTTAAAATGAAACTTCAGGAGAGGCTTTTGTTAAAATGATTGTCAGAAACCTCAAGGGAGGTTTTTATATTTTACCCTATAGATAAAGATAAAGGTCAAAGAATCAAATAATGTGATACACATGTCAGAAAGGCATTTGCTTGCCCATTAAGTCTTGATTGACGGTTCACATACCCACTATATCACATCATTTCAAATTTCTGCTATAAACTTCTCATACATCCCTAAAGGCTACCCTTCGGGCTATGCTTGGTTTGAAGGAAAAGGTAGGGAAATTCATACAAGGTTTGTAAAGGTTTCCCTATCTTTCCTTTCCTTTCCCTACCTTTTCCTTCAAACCAAACATAGCCTCAATGAACAATGCTAACTCTTCCTCGACAACTGTCTTTGTGGGATGCTCCTTGGAGGACCAATTTCACTATCCCTTCCAGAATCCTCTCTGGAGGCTATCTCACTTTTCCTTGGAAAAAACACTCCACAAACCACTTTGACCTCTACCCTCAGAAAACTCCCCTCGGGAAATAATTTTATTTGAAAGTTCCTTAGAATTTTAAGGCTAATTTTGTTTAAACAATTGTTTGAAAATTTTGGGGCTAGTATCTCATAGCCATGGCAAGAGTGACAAACCCATTTTTTTCTCAATAATTGGTACACTAGTGATTGAAAAAGGGGATAATGTAAGAGGATAGGATCATTTATCACTATAGAGGCATTGCAAGTAGAGAGAGTCATTGGTTGACCATAGTTACCCACCGCAGAGCATAAACAAAAACTCAGTTACTGGCTGCAACATGATCTTTTGGACTTTTAATACATCTCTTGCCCATCCTCCCTAGCATTCCCCCCTGAGTCTCTAAAACCCTAATTTCCTCTCATTCCCTTTCTCCTCAGTTGATCTATGGATCTAAGCATAAACAAAAACTCTGGATCTATGGATATAATAGATCATCCAGAGATTCCATATCATAAGATCTCACAAAATTAGTTATTATTTTTTTCTTTTTTTGTACTGGTAAAAACAAGGAGTATATTTTCAATCAAATATGAGATCCATGCATTCTGATCATTTTATTGGCCCATCTTTCATACCCAAATATTTTTTGTCATGTAGAAATTTCCCACCAAGTTTCAGATTTGAAGCCTTCTTTAAGTAGTATATCATTTTTGTTTTGCCGCTGTAGCATATACTGTAGTACGAATGGTAGTCGATACTTGTAATCAAGGTTCAATGTATAGCATCGGTCTTTGAACCCATCTAAATATCAAGAATTGGTTGATTTCAACCATAGTAAATGTTGACGGGTGATGTTTCATCACTTACGGCAATTATGATTGGCTACTAATAAGTGGCATCACTTATTAGTAGCCCCCCCAAACTGTATCCTGCCCGTGGATTTGGCATCAATCCACGGTTAGGATTCATTCCAGCCACAATAATATTCACTTGGATAAAACTCCAGATACGTGTTTTTTTTCCCATTCAAAAAGAATCGATTGTTTGAACCTTGCTTGCAATACGTAGACGGTACACCGAAGTATCGACGAAAAAGTTTTGAGACCCACCGCCGTTGGGGGAGTGGCGAAGAATATTCACATACACCGTAAGTCTAAGAAAAGTTTGAGACCCCATTTTCCAGTGTTTTACAGATCATCCATTTGAAATAACGGTATCACACAATACACACTGATAAGTTGCAATATTTTCAATCTTAGACAATTGAATAAAGCCTTAGAAAATCAATTAAACTCCTAATCATTTTTGACAAATAAAAATAGATATAAACATTAACAATTGTTTTTAGTGACTTAATTATCGACCTGTGCTATGCAGACTCCACATGAACTTCGAGTACTGCAACTGTAAAGGGAGTTCCCCTCCTTACAGACAACACTAGGACGAATGAAATCAGTCCTCAACTAGGTATGTCCTCTTCTTAGCAGCCAAATAACTGCTAACTACTAGAAACTAGTAGGACTCCAACTTCAGGGTCTTACCTCCCTTGCGCCCTACAACCAAGGGAAATCCTAGGTCGAACCTTGTGTTGTTCTCCTGCAGCCCTAGGGTTTCACAACAGCAACCCAGATAAAAAAAAGTGAAATACAGCAAGAAAGAGGAGATGGCGTCGGCAATAACCAAGAAGGTGCTCAATGCTCTGATACCATGAAAGCTGAACCACTATAGTCGAAGTAGAAAAAAAGAGGAGAAGAAGAAGAGATGCTGAAAATGTCGAACTGTACTTRCAGTCGACCATGCCTTTATTTATATATAAGTGAAGTACAAAGTACAAGAATTTACTGGGATACCACTGATTAGTGATGGGACACCCAGAAGACTTAAGACATAAACAAGATTAGGCCCATTAGCAAAGGCCCAGTTACAAGATAAGTTTAACATAAGAATGGGCTAATAGGAATTCTTATCAGCCGAACACACTCAAGCCTTCTAACATATCATTCTAACAATACCGTCTACTTCATCGATCATTATTTGTAACCTCCTGCCCATAAAAATAAAGGAATATAGCAGATTTTCTATTTTCCCATTTTTTCCTTCTTTGTGAGGGGGAGGTGGTTGAGACTTAATGAGATATCACCGAGAAAGACATACTTGCAGTTTTAGATGAAACAAAAGGGAAGCTCATGAAATATGCCGAAAGATTTAAGTAAAATACTACCATTACAGATTGAAAAGGATACAAAGGGTAGTTCCCTTTCAGCTATTGGAAGATCCCAGAAAGTTTATAAGTAATATTGCCAACTCAAGTTGAAAATAAGACATGAGAAACTTGCAATTAAAGAAGCAAATAAAATGTGAAAAGGGGAAAACTTTGTTATCAGTTATTTTGAGAAGAAATATGCAGATGACAATATAATCACCACATCAGTGTCTTCCAAGGATGAAGAGATCAGATCATCTTTTTGCTTGAAGACACCATGGAGCAACTCTCATCTCTTTCTGAAGCAGTTCACTGACCCTTATTATCTAAATTCTCCACAAAAGATACAAAGTATAAGGAAAGGGTAGTAGTATTTTCCTTACAACCATTAGAGATCCCGAAAAAGTTTATAAGCAAGTCTCAACTTCAAGTTGAAAAAAGTCACAGAAATTTGCAATTAGAGAAGCAAATACAAGGTGAAAAGGGGGAAATTTTTTTTTAGAAATATTTAGTTTGAAAAGAAGAATGCAGATGACAATATAATCACCACATTAGTGTCTTCAAGGTTGAAGAAGAAATCAGGTCGTCTTTTTGCACAAAGATACCATGGACCAACTCTTGATCTCCGTCTGAAGCAGTTCAGTGACCCTTATAATCCAAATTCTCACTGGAGGATACTAAGTACAAGGATAGGGATCCCAAATGAGGAATGTATGCTGACCTGCAAGAGTAGAAGAGCAAAGAGGAGAGGAAACAGCATAGAATAGGAAACAGCAAAGAGTACATGAAAGGACAATCTGGCCCAATAACTTCAGGTCCAACATAACAATAAAATAAACAACACAAACATAAGAGTTGGCCAACACAATCACCCATTACAACACTCCCCCTCAAGCTGAGCATAGATGTCCATCATGCCCAGCTTGCCAAGAAGTCCATGGAACTTTGTTGAAATAAGCCTTTTGGTTATTGCATCAGTAAACTGCATTTTTTAAGATGTATAGGGAATACAAAGTTCACTAGATATTGTCCTTTCTCACAAAATGTCTATCAACCTCAATATGCTTGGTCTTGTCATGCTGAATAGGATTGTTTGTAATGTTAATTGCAGCCTTGTTGTCACAATACAACTTGAGGGGACACTCTACCTTCATTCCTAACTTACCAAGAAGAGTCTGAAGTCACAGTAGTTCAGCTACACCATGTTCTATAGGTCTATATCCAGCCTTTGTACTTGATCTAGCAACAACATTGTGTTTATTACTTCTCCAAGTGACCAAGTTCCCCGCAAGTATAGTAACCCAATTTAGACTTTTTGTCTCCAATGGAACCTGCCCAGTTTGCATCAGTATAGGCCTCTATCTCAAGTCTATCATGTTTCTTGAACAAGAATCCTTTTCCTAGAAAAATCATTAGGTATCAAAGCATTCTTGCAACTGCTCTCATGTGAGGAACCTTGGGAGCATGCATAAACTGACTCACCACATGAACTGCATAAGCTATATCTGGCCAGGTAAGAAACAAGTAGATCAATTTTCCCACCAATCTTTTATATCTTTCCTTGTCTATATAATCCTTACCAATGGAATCCTATAGTCCATGGTTTTGTTTCATAGGAGTATTGGCTGGTTAGCTTCCCATCATGTCCATTTCTTCAAATAGATCTAGTATATAATTCCTTTGTATATCTTTTGATCTTGTAACTTCAATGCCAAGGAAGTATCTTAGGTTACCTAGATCTTTGATCTCAAACGCTGAAGCTAGAAACTTTAATCTTCTTATCTCCTCTTGGCTATTCCCTGTAATGACCATATGATCCTCTTGGTCAACCCCACTCTGAGTATAGTCCACACTCTTCATAACCCCACATAGCCTTTCAAACTAGGCTTAAGGTGATTGCTTCAATCCATACAAGGTTTTCTTTAGTTTACATGCCTTCCCTTGGAAATCATAGCCCGGAGGGTTCTTATATACTTCCTCATGTAAATTTCCATTTAGAAAAGGACTCTTTGCATCTAATTAGTGCAACTCCCATAAGAAATCTATTGCTAAGCATAGCAAAACTCGAATAGAGTTGAGTTTTTCCACCAATGCTAATGTCTCCTTCTGTGTAAACCCTTTTGCCACTAGCGTCGCCTTATACCTTTCTATTATGCCATCTGCCTTGTGTTTTACCGTGAACACCCACTTACACCCCGCCTTCCTCTTTCCCTCGCGTAGATCCACTAATTCCCAAGTCTTAACTTTCACTAAAGCCCTCATTTCCTCATTCATTGCTTCTCTCCATTTATGATCAGTTAGATCTTCTAAGTACCCAATGGGAACATGGACAAAAGAAAGAGCAAAAGCGAAAGAGAAATAACTAGGAGACAAATAGGAATGAGACAAATACTTAGCAATGAGATGTCAAATGGCACAAGAGCGAACAGGTTTACATAGAGCAATTGGAAGATCCAATGTCAAAAATAGGTGTAGGAGCATCAAAGTAAGAATTATGGATCCACTATATTAGACTAATTGGAGTTCGGTTGGTTGTCGTCATATGCCAGAGGATCCCTCTTCCTTTTCCTATAAAAGATTCTCAGCTCCTCCTTACGATCACAATTATTATCACGAACATCAGCCTCACCTCCTGCTTCAAGAGCAGTAGTAGTAGTAGTAGTAGTAGGATCAGTAGGAGTCACACCAAGTTCACCCAAACAATTAGAACTAGAAGGATCAAAGGAAGAAAGTGAAAGACTAGAACTACAAATGGGAAAAGACACAAAGGAAGGAGAAGATGAATAATCCTCTTCCACCCTACTAGTTTCCCCCTAAAGAGGATTCTTAGGAGATTGAAAAATGATTGAGACTCAAAGAATACCACATCCTTGGTGACATACTTTCTCTTGGATCCAACTTTGTTCTTTTAGGATCCTTGACATGAATGAAGAAGACACATCTAAAAACTTTAAAGAGGTAGAGAAAACTCATTTTGACTAGGACAAAGGACAGAATAGGGAGTTTTCATACCTCACATCCTGAATGGCATCTGATTTATCAAGTATGAGGCTATAAGAATTACCTGAGACCAATAACCTTTGGACACCTGGTGCTGAAATAGTAGAGCTCGAGTAGTCTCCAATAAATGTTTTTTCTTGTGTTCAACAACTCCATTTTGTTGAGGAGTACTGGCACAAGTTGATTAATGCAACACACCTACATCCTCCATAAACACATTCAAAGATTTTTTGAAGTACTCAACTGTATTGTCTAAATGAAACCGTTTAATCTTTTTCCTAAACTGGGTCTCAATCATTTTATAAAATACCATGGTTGTGTGGTACTTCAACACGACTTTTAAGCAAATAAATTCATGTGGAAAAAAAGGTTATATTGCAATCGTTCTCTTCACTAATCTGTCCTAAAAAACACAATGAGTATGAAAAAAAGGTTATACTGTAATTCAGATTCTTAGTAAGCTTAGAAACAAATAACAAATATGAAGCAAAGTTTGGCACACGAAGAATAGACTTAAGGGAGAGATCTTTGTTGAGGTTTACCTCCCCCTTTTCAAAAATGGTGGAGAGAGAGCCATCAACTACTTTCACTTTGTCTTGGATGGACATGAGGTGATAAGAAGAAAACAAGGAGGGCATGTATGTCAAATAGTTAGTAGCTCCAACATCAATAATCCAAGTGTAAGGCCACGAATGTGAGGTGGTTTGTACCCTGAGGTTTGAGGAATTGGCTAGACCAGAAGTGGGAAGAAATGAGAGAGAAGCAAGTGGCCGCACCAGGGGCTGCCTACATACCCTCCAACGAGGGATTACGCCGATGTAGTTCACCAGAGCTGGAATTCCAGTGAGAAGTGGGACAAAATGAAGGATGGATGCATAAGAAGATGGGAGAAGATTGATATAGATGGGAGAGAGAGGAAGTGGATGGACTATTATCAAGGTGATGGGACAAGGATGGTTCCAAGGCCAGTTAAAATGGATGGGAAGCACCTATTTATAGTTTTTGGGTGCACATTCCAAAAGTTTCTTAAGTTGTCATTTTCCTATTTTACCCTCTTACTCTAGAATTTTCTTTTCACACATTTAAATCATGTGATTAATGATTTTTCTAGAATCATCTTGTTAATTGCCATTTCCATGTTTACCCTTTTGTCATTTAAATCACATGTTTATTTCCTTGCTTATCTGCATTTATTTTTTTATTTTTTCTGAAGGATCAAGAAGAAAATTCATTAAATTGAAAAAAAAAAGGAATTACATCTCAACACCATTGGTTGTCAAGTTCACACACCAAATACAAACTAGAAAACGAATTGAAAAGGATTCTTCATTACAAGGCTGTAAATCAAGGGTATTCCAAAACCTTTCCAACAAATCAGCTTTGGATACTTGATCAAAATCTGGAAGTTCAAGGACCCAGTCTGAAATCAGATTGCTCACTGCAGCTACCAGATATTCAATGCTTTTTTACCTGTTATCAAAAACCCTTCTGTTTCTCTCCTTCCAATTAGCCCAAGAAATTGCAAAAGGAACACAGCTCCAGAGAATCCTAGCTTTCTTGCTGCCTTTGAGATTTGGCCATTTCGAGAAGATCTCTGTTCGAAGCATTGGTTGGAAGACACTAATTCCAAATAAAGAGAAAAACTTCCAAATGAAGCTTGCTACACTTCATGAGAAGAACAAGTGAAGGATTGTTTCTTCCTCTTGATTACACAAATAACACCAGCTGGCCAGAAACAACCCCCTAGACTTCTACCCTTGGAGGGACTAGGTTACCCCACACTCCTTTTATCTGGTCTAAACCCATTCCTTCTCTTACTAGTGCCTTGTAGAATGACTTAACAGTGAATCTACCTCCTACATTCTTTCCACCATAAACCATCTTTTGTAGATCTAGTATTTCTGGTTCCTTCTAATTTTTCCAAAAGCATAATGCACTCTTCCACTTCTTGGTCCAGAAAAGGCCTTATGAATTTCAGATTCCAGATCAGTTGCTCCCCTCTCCACTCATAACACTAGTCTATTGAAACTTGTTGGTTTGTCAACTTGTATAATCTTGGGAAAACCTCACTTAGCTTCCCTATCCCAAGCCACTCATCTTCCCTAAACCCTCACCCTAGAGCCATCCCCCACTTTAAACTTGACTAGACTTCTGAACTCTTGATTGAATCTAATGGTTCCTTTCCAAACACTCACCCCATAAGAACTTCTTGATTCCCTTGATTCCCACCCAAATCTGACCACGCCATATTTTCCAACCACCACCCTCCATAAAGCCTCCCTCTCTGTCCCTTGCCCAAATCTCCACAACCATTTCCCTTCTCAGCTCCAAACCTCCCCCCCTCCTAGAAGTGCTTTGTTTATTAATTTTATTGCTAGAATGTTCTCATGCTTATTTCTTTATTCAAGAACGCTTTCTTGGTTTCTAGAACATTCATGCATTAATTTTGTTATAGTGTTGAAATATTCAACACTTATATTTAGTTAGTAAAATGGGCCAAAATGACCTGGGTTTGGCCGGTCTTGTCTAGTGATTTAAAAGGCGCGCCTAGGCGCACAGGCAAGGCACATTTTAGGGTAGGTGCCTCGCTCAGGTCCTAGGTGCATGCCTGGTACACCTTGTGCCTTAGTCCAGTCGTGCACCTTTTGAATGGGCTCGTAGAATTAGGAATGTAATATGTCATTTGAATATGCTTTACATATTATATTTATGTATTTTAATTTTAGATAATAGGTTTTTTAAAACATTTATTTTAAAACTTATGTTTATATTTTTATTAATATTATGTTTTATAATTTTTTTATTTTTTTTTGAATATTTTGCATTTTTTTTTAATTTTTAGCTTTTTTTTTAATTGTGCGCGCCTTGCCTCAAAAAGGCATGTGCCTCGTCTTTCGCCTTGCGCTTTTAAAACACTGGTCTTGTCATAGTTGTTAACACGCAATGCTACATAAGTCGATCCCCTTACACCAAGAGTTGGAATATAAAGGACTAGTAACATTGTGGGTAGATGTAAGTACTTGATTTAGCAAGAAAGAGGATGCAAGGAGATTATTTCTCAACCGAGCCATAGCTCAATTAAGGATTTCTACCCCATAAGCTGTAATGTCTAGAAGAGATCCCGATGAGACGGAACTAGTGGTCTGGCCCATCAAAGGGGTAACTGTGGAGGAGGTGCTCTTCTGATTTTCTGCATTGTTACTCATGATTATATTTCCACTCGCCATCTGACTCTTCTGAGGCTTTTTATCTTTCCTTAAAGCATCTGGTTTCAAATGAGGATAAAGAATTCAACATGTCTCTTTTGTATGTCTCTCACCCCCATAATGTGTGCACTTAAGATGCTTCTTGTCAGAACCCCCCCCCCCCACTTTTGTCTATAGGAAACCACAAAGTTGAATGCTTAGCAAGATAGGTATCCACTTGTACCTCCTTCCTCTTACTTCCTCATTTTGTACAAGATAATAAACATGTTGCGAATCTAGAAATTCATCCCATCCCAATATTTGAGACCTTATACCTTCATATTAGGTCCAAGCTAGCTAAGAACTTAAAAGCTCTACCTTCCTCTATTTGTTTGTACTTCTCCTTGTCCTTTGTATTTTCCTAGTCAATCACAAGATGATGGTCCAACTCCTCCCACAACCCCTCCAAAGTAGCAAAGTAAGTTGCTACAAACATATCCCATTGTTTTAAGGCAACAATATCTTGTGTTAAATCTGTAAATTCTTGTATTGTTCTTTTGTTGTCCATAGGTCTTAGATACTTTTTCCCAGATCATGAAGGGTGTGGGAAAGTGTTGAACAATCGTTGCAACCCTCGGAGTCATTGAAGCAAGTAACCAAGACATAACAATTACATTTTCCCTACACCAAGTTGAGTATTCAGCATCTTCCTCCTTAGGTTCTTCCTTATTTCCATTGATATAGCCCAAAAGATCCCATGAGGTAATGAACAACTTGACAAAAACTGACTGTTCTATAAAATTGTACTCATCCAACAACACACTAGTGATTTGTAGGCTGTACAGGTTAGGATTATCAAGGTTTGAGGCTCTCCCAACAGTTCGGTTGTCCTTAGAAGACACTTCTCTAGAGATTGTCGACATGGTTCCCCCCTAACAATAACACTACAACTTCTGTCACCAAAAAATAGGTTAATACCCTACTGAAAACTGAGGCCGAACTAGCAATGGTACCCTGTTGGACACTACTGTCAACTAACACAAAATAGAATAACAAATCAAGAAGAAAATAAGAAGAGGAAATAGAGAAAACACCACAATTTAACGTGGTTTGGCTCAGTAGCCTACATCCATGGGAAGAGAGGGAAAAATATCCACTATGAGAACAAGAAATACATGGCTGATCTCTTTATAGACTCACAACAAAATATCTACTCTCACTCAACCCTAATCCCACACAACCAATGGCTTAAATAAGCAAAAGGCCAAATTATTCTAGAATTTACACAAGCCCCTCTTTCTCTCATAAATACATACAAGTCCCCAAAATTTATCAGCATTACAAATATACATCTGTAACCTCCAAAAACCCAAATACAATATATCTCTTGACACCCTCCCTCAAACTCAAGGTGGAGAAACCAGCTTGAGTTTGCAATAAAGCAACCTCCATGATAGAAGGTGTATTGTTGAAGCAACAACCATGAAACTTGAGATGTTGAAGGGGCCTCTTAGAAACCAAAGTTGGATGTCAGAAATCTGAATGAAGTGTTGGAAAGCTAGTAGAGCCAAGTCATGATCTAGTAATCACTAAAGTGAAGTTGGCCAATGGAAAGCCAACACATATCATGCCAAAGAATCAAATTAAGCATCATAAGGCCAATTACAATCTCCAAACTGAAGAACCAACCATGTCAAAAAACAAGATCATCAGAAATGCCAACAAAATTACCAAAACAAAGTTGGCTAGTGGAAAACCAACTATGAACTCCATAAACCAAATTGAGGAATCGGAGTTGGCCAATCGAAAAGCCTACTAAATAAAGTGAATCAAGATCCCATGTCACTGAAAGAGATCAAATCTCTAAGGATTTCTTCAACAATAACTCAAAATTGATGAACATAATAAAGGATCATTGCTAAAACATTTTGTCAAACATCTTCCATGCAAAACACTTATGAGGTAAACAAACCAGATATTGACCAATGATAATAGATCCATCATTCACCAAAACAGTCCAAATATCAAACCAAGCCACAAACAACTTCAGCAATCAACAACTTAAAGTTGACAGTCTAAAAAAGACAAGGTTCTCAGACATACTGAACAAAGGAATGGATCAAAACCCTAGCAAATCAACTCCAGATCTCACCAAATTTCTAGGGCTACAAGAACAGCATAAGGCGACACGAAATCTAATATCTCAAAGTGAATAGAGCAATAGTTTGAGAGAACTTTGAAAAACTGACCTGATAGGTATCCCAGTCCAGAAAATCCAGATTTCTTGTTTTGAACAGAACAATCCAAGAAAGGGAATATAGTAGTCTGAAATAGTTGTGAAATATACCCAACTTGATGCTGAATAAGAATGAATGAAGTCTGAGATCAAAGCCAAATAAAATGAACCTCGCGTGAATAGTAACCGTGAACAGTAACTTGATTGTCGGTCTTCCTTTGTTCACCAAACTAATTCCCACACTAAACCTGCTCTGATACCATGTCAACTAACAAAAAACAGAATAACAAATCAAGAAGAAAATAAGAAGAGGAAATAGTGAAAACACCAAGATTTAGTGTGGTTTGGCTCAATAACCTACATCCACGGGGAGAAAGGGAAAATATCAACTATGAGAACAAGAAATACATGGTTGACCTCTCTATAGACTCACAACAAAATATCCACTCCCACTCAACCCTAATCCCACACAAGTAATGGCTTAAATAAGCAAAACACCAAATTATACAAGAATTTCACACAAGCCCCTCTTTCTCCCATAAAAACATGCAAGTCCCCAAAATTTATTAGCATTACAAATATACACCTGTAACCTCCAAAAACCCAAATACAATTTATCTCTTGACAACTACAACAACAGATGTACGGTTATGGAACCACTTTCAGCCTCTCTGCACCTTCCAGATACTGGAGAAACCTTTCTACTGCAACCGAAACTATCCTCCAGGCCTAATCTAGGACTGTCCACTCAGTCCTCCTAGATATGTTCTAAACAGATCTCTATAGTAGTTGAATGGCTACTGGGTGTGAACAAGCTCTAGTAGGGCATACACTAGGCTGGAAAAACTCCTCTTTGGTCCCTACACCCAAAAAGAAACCCTAGATACAGACCTCTTTGTGTGCTACACTCAGGCCTAGGGCTTCTTCACAGGTACCCAGAAAAATAAAAATAAGATAGAAGAGAAAATAAAAGGAGAAAAAGGTTGAAACAATCAGCAATTAGATCAATTAGTGCTCTGATACCATGTTTGCTGACCTGCAAGAGTAGAAGAGAAGGAAGAGGAGAGAAAACAGCATAGAAGAGAGAATGAATGAGCAGCTCAAGTGTTCTCAGCCGGCCCTAAAGCGAACTTTATATTAAGAGGCCAATAATACATGAAAGGACCAAGTATGCCCCTGATTAGTGGAGGGGCACATATGCTAAACAAATAAAAAACAGCTAATCTGAGTTCAATAACTTCAGGCCCAACATAACAGTAAAATAAACAACATAAACATAAGAGTTGGCCCACACGCTTAATCACCCATTACAACAGGGAAAAGACCCTAGAAAAGGAAAACAAAATTCTTTTACGTATTTATCTTCTTTATTGAGTAATAAGAGCTGGCTTATCTCCTATATCATCCAATAAGTCCAGTCAAAAGAATCTCCTTCAAAAAACATCCCTGAAAAAGATTCAAGAAGACATATTATGGCCTGGATTCCTTCACTAGCATAACCACAGCATGAAAAGGAAAAGACACTGCAAGCAATTATGAAAACCTAAAGGTCATGACCAAAAAGACACATTTTAAAGAACAATATTATATTGAACCTGACAATGAATCCCATTATACAAGCACTGCACTTCCCCATACTAAAAATTTAACACAGCTTTTGTCTTGTCTGCTTCTTGGTTGGGGAGGAGGGATTAATTCCATTCTACAAACACTGCATTACAACACCCATAGCTAGAAGGGAATTTAATAACGAATATGACACTATACAGAATGGAATGGTGAAACAGGATTCATGTAGCTGACCCCATATAATTGCGAAATCACAACCATTCCATCTACACTTCAAAAATTCTATTTATTCATAAGTCACCTTTAAAATTAACATCAACCTATAAGGTCATGATACATGTTAGAGTTGACAGTCATAAGGCTAGTTTGGTCTTTTTGCTATGTAATTAGAAATAAGCTGTCAGTTTTGTCTTTGTTTAAGTTATGCATCCCATACTCAATGAGGGACAAAATAGTTTTTGTATTCAAGACACATGACATATAAATAAAAGGAGAGCTGACTGAGAGAGTGGTTCTTTTTCTCTAGCCAAGCTCTCTATTTTCTTCCTCTTCTCCTCCTCTCTTTCTTCTTCCTTTTTTCCTCTCTGCATCACCATATCAGTTCTGAACTTTTGTGATATCTCATCAACTAGTTTGAAGATCAACAAGGGACTGTTCCTTTTAGGAGGTAATCATAACTCCAGTAGTTGTTGTGGTGCTTGTCTCGGTGGTATGTTAGAAACCCTCTACTCGATGACTCTAAGAGAGCTGGTTTGTGGACAGGTGTGAACAGGACTTCATAACCGGTTGGTGCAGTGATTTAAAAGGCACACCTAGGCGCACAAGCAAGGCACATTTTAGGGTATGTGCCTTGCCTAGGTCCTAGATGCAGCCCTTTCAAAAGGCACATGCCAGGTGCACCTAGGCGTGTGCCTGATGTGCCTTGTGCCACAGCCCAGGCATGCGCCTTTTTAAAACTTTACACTGTTTTGCTTTTTTTTTAACCTAGCAGCTAGCATAGTTGTCAAGGCGATGCCTAGGTGACAAGGCGCCCTTAGAAGCTCGCTCGCCCAGTCACCAAGCAGTTTTGTATACTGTCTTATAAAATACTTTTGTATTGTTACTCTTTTGAGATTATCATTATAAAATAAACATTATTAAACAAAAATATTCATTTTTGTATTTATAAACTAATTTCTTTTTATTATTTTCTTATTTGTCAGGGTTTAATCAACAGAAACGTCGCTAGCTTCTGTATTGAACCCTCAAAGACTTCAGAATCTAAACCGATAAGTAAGGGAAAAACGTAAAATTTTGTCTAATCAACACATTTCTTCCCCCATACTTCTTCTTCCACCTTTTCTTTTCTTCTTTTCCTATAACAAAAACAGGGATTCAGTCCCCATTTTTTTTTATTTTCTTTCTTCTTTTTCTTTTCATAAATATGTTGATTTTCTAGACTTAAACAGGAAGTTTATTATGGATAGTTATTAAGGAAAGATGATTATGGAACCTAGGGAACTACCCTAGGATATGTATTTTTTTAATTAAAAAAATCCATCTCCTAGGCGACGAGGCAACAAGGTGCCCCCCTGTCACCTACCCTCGCCTTGGGACCTTGAAAACTATGGCAGCTAGGCCGGGGGGCTTGCCTCGAAGGGCTTGGTACAAATGCAGCCCTTTCATTTTTTAGCTTTTTTTTTTTTTTGTAATTGTGCGCTTTGCTTCAAAAAGGTGCACACCTCACCTTGCACCTCAAGCACAAATTGCCCCCTTGCACTTTTTTTGTGCCTTGCGTTTTTAAAACACAGGGTTGGTGGCATTGTGTCCCCCCCCCATTATTTAGAGTGGATTTCAATTGCTTAGCAATGTTGGTTAGCAAGTATGTTTAGGGACTGATTTTTCCTTTCATATTGTTGTCTGAATGTGTGTAATAGCAATGAGTTTTTAGTGCTGAAACCTGAGGTAGTGTTTCAGCAACAATTAATTACTTGTGGTGTGGTGTGTGGTGTAGTGAGTGCTGAATAGTGAAGGGTGGTATTGGTGATTGAAGTTTTCCCTCTTTTTTTAACCAATGGCAACAATTGGAGAGTGTAGTGATAATAAATCAGGTGTTATGATCTCCCCCGATTACCTAAATGTACAAATGACATCCATCAAATTAAATGGTGAGAATTATGTGCAATGGGCCAAGTCTATGGAAGTCTTTTCAGAGCCAAGAAGAAGGTAAAACATGTGAAGGAGGAAAAACCCTCAACTGAATCTCAGGAGTACAGTGAGTGGGAACAAGAGGATGCATAGATTATGACTTGGTTGTGGAATAGCATGGAGACAAAGATTAGTGTGAACTTTATGTTTTCGATACAACCAAGGAGATTTGAGACCATGCTAAGAAACCTTCAGAATACTTCAATCTGTAGTAGAAAAATAAGAGCCTAGAGGAGTATTATGCTAGTATGAGAAACCTTCAGAATGAGATTAATGTGTATCATCCCTTGACTTAAAATATTAAAATTCAGCAACAACAACGTGAACATCTTGATGTGACAAGGTTTTTAGTAGATTGAAATCTATATATGAAACGATTAGAGCACAAGTACTAGGTAGATTTGCTCTTCCCTCTCTTGAAGAGGTGTTTGCCCGACTTCAAAGAATTCTATCGGATCTTTATAGAATTCTACCCTCTCTGACAGGTTTATTATTGTAGTGGCAAGAGGGTGAGGTCATGTAAATAGAGGTGGTGGAGGTGGACATGAATCCAAGGAAGCCAAGGTGGTCCTATGATTAAATGTATAAGTGAACAAGGTGGAGGTTGATATTTAGGGGGAGATCGTGGTCAAGGATAGAGTTATGGTCCTAGGAAGTGCACATATTGTGGGCTAAAGGGGCATACTATCGACTTTTGTTATGATTTGCATGGCCCACCCAATACATGGACTAATCATGCTATGACAAGTGGTGGTGGTGTAATTAGTGAGAGCCAATAAGCTGATCAGACACCTTCCACGTCTACATGTGCTTCTGGGAAGGAAATGGTGAGTGTCCCATGTGATGAGTATGAAAAGTTTCTTCAAGCTTCCTCTCAGCAAAACACGGCTACCCTTGCTCACTCAGGTATGGATTGTTTGGCATCCAAGCCTTCACATTGGATTATTGATTCTAGAGCCTTTGATAATATGATTGGGACTCTATACCTGTTTTCTTCTCTTTCTCAGTCTTCCACATCCCAAACAATTATCCTAACTAATGGTTGGTTCTACCTCTCCTATTTGTAGTGATGGTAATGTTGACCTTACATCTTTATCTCTATCCGTTATTTTATATGTACCCAAATTCCCATTTAACCTCATGTCTAGTAGTAGATTGACTAAGTCTCTTAATTGTTCTATTACCTTTTATCCCTCTTCTTATGTTTTTCAGGATCTCAAGATGAGGATGAAGATTGGTGGAGGGCATGAAGCTGGTGGATTGTAATATTTTGATGGTGGTGGTCCAAAAGTAGCACTCTAGTCTTCCCTCACTCCCCTCCAATGGCAGTGTAGGCTTGGTCATACATATCTCAAGACACTTAATTTACTTCTTCCATCATTGAGTCATCTTTTTTCTTTGGACTGTGAGTTGTGTTAGTATAGGAAACAGCATAAAGTTTCCTTTAGTCCTAGGGTTGATAGTTGGGTTTTGAGTCCTTTTTCTTTAGTTCATTCAAGTGTTTGGGGTCCAAATAAAACTGTGCATTATAATGATTACAAGTATTTTGTAACTTTTGTCGATGACTATTCAAGGATGACATGGCTTTACCTTATAAAAGTCAGAAGTTAATTGTTCTCTATTTTCTAAAAGTTTTATGCTGAAATTCAGACTTAATTTGGCATTCATATTAAAATTCTTGGTTCTGATAACGCAAAAGAATATTGTTCGAATATTTAGAGAAACACAGTGTAATTCATCAAACTTCTTGTACTTACCGCAACAGAATGACCTGGTTGAATGAAAGAACTGACATTCACTTGAAATTGCTTGGTCCATTATGCACAATATGAATGTTCCTGTTATGTAGGAGAGAAGAAGAGAGGAAGAGAGGAGAGAGAGAAGAAGAGAGAAGAGAGATCTGAGAGCCAAAAGTCCTACTGGTGGCGCTAGCTTTTTTGTATATATACTAGGGAGACAGGATATAAAAAATAAAACAAGAAATTTACAATAGTACCCCTACGGTACTAAGAGAATTAACAACTTTTAACACTCCCCCTCAAGTTGGGACATAAATGTCAATCATGCCCAACTTGTCACAAAAATCATGATGTCATGAATGGTATAACCCTTTTGTAAAGATGTCTGCAAGTTGATCTTCAAAGCTAACATAAGGAGTACACACTTCCCCTATGACGACCTTCTCTAATAAAGTGTTTGTCGACTTTGATGTGTTTAGTTCTATCATGCAGCACTGGATTAGCAACAATATTTATGGTTGCTTTGTTATCACAAAATAGGGTCATAGGTCCGTCAACTGGAAAACCCAACTCAATCAACAAATATTTTAGCCACATAATTTCAGCCACTCCATGAGACATTGCCCGATATCCAGCTTCAGCACTAGATCTAGCTACCACATTTTGCCTTTTGCTTCTCCAGGTAACTAGATTACCTCCTATAAAGGTACAGTAGCCACTAGTTGACTTTCTGTCATTCAGAGATCCTACTCAATCTACATCAATATACACTTCAACTTTCAAATGTCCATGCTTTTGAAACAACAAGCTTGCACTTGGGAACTTCTTAAGATATCTAAGAACTCTTTATACTACTTCAAGATGGGTAGTCTTAGGGGCATGCATGAACTGTCTAAGAACGCCCACTACATAAGCTATGTCTGGTCGAGTCATAGAAAGATATAACAATCTTCCTACAAGTCTTTGAAACTGTTTCACATCCTTGATGGGTTCACCTTGATAGTCACCTAGTTTGTGGTTAGGATCATTAGGGGAATCAACTGGCTTCACTCCCAATTTTCCTGTATTCTGGAGTAGATCTAGGACATACTTTCTTTGGAAAATGAAGATATTCTTTTGTGAGTGGGCCACTTCAATCCCAAGGAAGTACCTTAAAGGACCTAGATCCTTCACTTCAAACTGGGTAGCAAGAAAATTCTTCAACTTCTGAATTTCATCATTTCAATCACCAATGATAACTATATCATCAACATATACTATCAGTGCTGCAATTTTTCCTTCCCCTCTTTTCACAAACAATGTGTGATCAGATTGACACTGCTTGTATCCTCTTTGTTGTACTGCTACATGGAACCTACTTGACCAAGCTCTTGGTGATTGTTTCAGCCCATATAATGATTTCTTTAACCTGCACACTTTTTGTTCATTACCTTGAGCCCGAAAACCAAGGGGTTGTACCATGTATACTTCCTCTTCAAGGTCACCATTCAGAAAGGCATTCTTGATGTCAAGCTGATGAAGATCCCAGTCAAAATTAGCAACTAGGGAGAAAAGGACTCTAATGGAGTTCAACTTAGCAACGGGTGCAAAAGTTTCTGCATAATCTATTCCATACACTTGTGTAAACCCCTTTGCCACTAAACGACCTTTATACCGCTCCACGGTGCCATCAGCCTTGTGTTTAATTGTGAAAACCCATTTACATCCAATTGGATCCTTCCCCTCAGGAAGATTTACTAGTTCGCCATGTGTCATTTTTATGTAACGCATTAATTTCTTCCTTCATAGCATCTTTCCATTCAGGTACCGAAAGAGCTTCTGCCACATTCTTAGGGATAGGAGCACTGTCAATGGAAGAGATAAAGGCCTGAAAGGAGGGTGAAATGTTTTCATAGGAAACAAAGTGGGAAATGGGGTGTTTAGTGGTGCAAGATCTAACACCTTTCCGGTGAGTAATAGGAAGGTCAAGGTCATTAGCAACAAAAGTATCAATAGCAATGGGGTCAGGAACATCAACAAGAACCAAGGTACCTAGATTGGTATGATCCGCCCCTGGAGAGTCTGATGGCATTGGTGGTACAGCTTCTAGGTGCTCCACAGCTCTTGAACATGGTTGGCCTTTGTGATGATGAAAGAAGACACAAAAGGGAGGAGGATCAGGAAAATGAGGGAGTTGAACCAGTTTCTCCTCATTCCTACACTCCCCCTGAGGAGAAATAGGGAAAAAGGCTCACTCTCAAAGAAGGAGACATCCATAGAAACATAAAATTTCTGAGAAACAGGATCAAAACACAAGTATCCCTTCTCAGTGAAAGAGTACCCCAAGAAGATGCAAGGAATAGCACGAGGATCTAATTTTTCACGAGTGGGTGATAGATTTTGAACAAAACAACGACAACCAAACACGAGAAGGAATAGAAAGGAGAGCCATAGGAAAAAGAAGTTGATGTGAGGCTTTGCACTCTAACCAACGAGAGGGCATACAGTGATGAGATAGGTAATGAGTACACCACAATTTGTCTTTGTCATCCACCTTTTTATGAAAAATCCCCCTTCTTAAAGGTATTTCCCCCACTTGTAGTAACACTCCATTTTGCTGCCAACATAACTGCAGCCCCTCCAAAATTGTTCATCAAATTTCTTCTACTTTCTTCTTATTGTACTAGAGCATAAACTTCCTGGACGGATGGAAGACCCTTGCTACCTAGGATCTGGACTCTGATAGATTCATATGCAGGATTCAAGCCATGTAGGAAAGCAAAATCTCTTTGCTGGGAAACAAGTTTTTTGTACAATTTTGCATCTTCATCACACTTCCAGTCCACACTCTAATAATGATCTAATTCCTTCTAGACAGAGGTCAAGTCTGAATAGTACACAGATAGGCACCTCTCCCCCTGTTTACAAGTGGACGATTCTGCCTGAAACTGGTAAATTTTTGCATAGTGACACAGTTCAGAATATGTTGATTTTGCTTGTTCCTAAATCTCATTTGCCGTTTCAACCCACATAAAATTCCATCTTATTTGAGGTTGCATAGACACTAAAAGACAGGACATGACCATGCTGTTTTCCTGGTTCCATCTGTCATATTCAACATTCCTAGAATTGGGTTATTTGATTCTCCCATTTATATAACCTATCTTTCCCCTTGCAAGAATGTACAACTTGGTCCCTCTTGACCACTCTAAATAATTTAAGCCATCGAGAGTAATAACAGCCATGGGAAAGGATAGGTCCACACCCCCACTCATTCCATGCTGCATTGAGGAAACACTGGATGTAGCAGAATCTTCACCGCTCATGATTACAGATTCAAAAAAACTCTTGAAGTGGGCACAAAACCTTAAAAAAAAAGGTCTAACACCAAGGGAGAAAGGAACCCCCTTTTTTCTTCGGAAACACAACTCTTTTCTGTCAAACACAGGTGCTGTTACAGCACTCATCCCTTGACCTACAGAAGCAAACTAGTTGCTGTCACAGTGCATACAGGTCATCTCTTGACCTACGCATCAACAGAGATGATGGTATAGCAAGTACAAGTCACTCTCTGACCTTCAATTCACCATAAAAGCTGCTATCATAGCACACAAAAGGTCCTTTTTTTTTATGAATAACTGATTACTTTATTGAATTTAAAAGAAAGTGTACAAGAGAAAGTGAGAGAGAGAGACAAACTCTCTTAGCACACAAAAGGTCTTCACAACCTACAGTTTATACAGGGGTCAGCCGACCTCACAAATAAGGAAAGAAAGAGGTACTGATCACCTCACATCCAACCAGCAGACCTAGTACAGGTTCTGCCCTGGCGCACGACCAAGAAAAAAAAGAGAGAGGTTACTTCAGTGTGTAAGAAAAACTTGATCTTCAATCAGCCAAACAGTAGATGAGGGCGGCAGATCTTGAAATCTGGTGCAAAGGAAACTGTTTGCTCGATTTCTCCTTTCAGATCTAATAGTCCCGCTCTGGTACCATGTTATGCAGGAGAGAAGAGAGAGAAGAAGAGAGATCTGAGAGCCAAAAGTCTTGCTGGCGGCACCAACTTTTTTGTATATATACTAGAGCGACAAGATATAAAAAATAAAAGAAATTTACAATAGTACCCCTGTGGTACTATACTTAGAGAATTAATAGCTTTTAACAGTTCCCAAGCGCTTTTGGAGTGATGTTGTACTTACACCATGTTTCTTCATCAATCGGATGCCCATGTCTATCCTTGGAAGTCATTCACCTTTCTTAGTCTTGTTTCCTACTTTATCTCCTTTTCCCCTTGTAGAGAACACCGATGTGGGCCCCACTGCAGTGGTCCCCACTGTGTTCGTAGGACAGCATGTGTAGTTATTTGTTTCAGTTATAGTAGTGTCAGTTTGAGTCAGTTTGTTAATTCAGTTGTTATTTATTTCAGCTTTTATTTACTTTATTTATTATGTAAGTAC
>NW_010729094.1:3277531-3294234 GCF_000365185.1 Nelumbo nucifera | reverse complement strand
CTCTCCTTTCTCTCACTTTTCTTCTGTTTTGTAAACCTAAAACCTATTAGGATTCAAGACTRATTACAGTCTTGATCTTCTACTCCCCTTACTCCTAGAGCTTTTGGTTGTGTATGTTTTGTTCATAATTTAGGGCCTAGGATGGACAAGTAAGATGTGTGCTATAAAATACATTTTTCTTAGCTATTCCAGCTCCCATCATTCATTTGTGTGTTTAGATGTCACTTTCTTTGAATTTGTTCCCTTCTTACCTGTCCTAATGTTCCTCTCCTCCAGTGTTTGCTCTTCCTATTCCAGTTGAAGACCCCATTCCTACAATTCTAGTTGTGCCCAAGCCTTCATCTTCTCTAGTGCGGGTTACTACTAAAAGGCCACCAATCATGCAAGCAGACGGGCACCAGCTCCTCCTCCAATCTCTTCTTCATAAATAGATCCAACAATTGTTCCCTTCTGACCTTGATCTTCCTATTGCATTGCAGAAAGGTAAACATAGTTGTACTTATCATCCCATTAACAATTACGATTTTGTTTCTCACCTTTCTACTTCTCATCAATAGTTTGTATCTCTTTTATCCTTTATTTCCATCCCTAAGAATGTCTAAGAAGTTATTACCTCCCCAGGGTGGTGCCAAGCAAAAGAAGAGGAACTATCTACACTTGCATATAATCACACATGAGAGCTTACCACTCTCCCTCTTGGTAAACATGTTGTTAGATGTAAGTGGGTGTATGTTGTGAAGTATTTACTGCATGGCAATGTAGAAAGGTTGGAGGCTCAATTGGTGGCTAAAGGTTACTCTCAGTTATATAGAATATGTTTAAAAGGGCATGGAAGGTGTACGCCTAGAGGTGTGCCTCCAAGCAAGGTGCCCCTAAGATGCCTTGAGGCATAGGCTAAAGGGGTTGACACCTATGAGGCGTATGCCTCGTACGCTTTTTTCATGAGGTGTACGCCTCATATAAAAAGACAAAATAAATAAAAAAAGAAAAAAAGGAAATGAAAAGAAAGGGAAGGGAAGGGAAAGAAAAAGAAAGAAAGAGAATAAAAAAAGAGAAAAAGAAAAAAAGAAAAGGAAAGGGAAGAGAAGAGAAGAATATATAAAGGGAAAGAAAGTGGGAGTCAATAAGACCCCTCGCCCCCCCCCCCTTTCAACTAGTGTTATGCATCTCCATTCTTTTTAATATAAAAGATTTTTATTAAAAATAAAGAAAATTGAGATCCTCCTTCCTCATACCCCTCTTCTTAAGAAGGCTTATGCCTCTCATGTTCTGAACTATGCCTCATGCCTCTAAGTAGTGGTGTCAGTTCGAGAAAGAGTGAGAGAGCAATGAGAAAGACAAAAGTCCAGATCTGTTAGGGTTGATCAACCTGATCAAACCAACCCAGAAAAGATGTATTTATATTAATCTTATGTAAATGAACAAGATTGTCCTTACAAAGAGAATAAAAAAGGAGTTGTACACTAAAGTACACACCTATTATAGTATAGAAAGAAAAAATAAAGTACAGTACAATAGAATTACAAAACTACCCTTCAGTAGTTCTTCTACACTCCCCCTCAAATTGATGCTGGGGTAGAAGCATCAGTTTGTCAACTAGGAAATAATGTCGGTCTTTGGTCATGGCTTTGGTTAAGAGATCCGCAAGCTAGACCCGATGAAACATGTGGGAGAGAGATGTGACCTGCATGGAGAAGGTCACGAATGAAGTGACAATCCACCTCAATATGTTTAGTCCGCTCATGAAATACAGGATTGGTTGCAATCTTGATTGTACTCATGTTTTCCACAAACAGAGGAATAGTAGATGAGTGATCAATATTCATGTCATGAAGGAGAGCCTTAAGTCGGATTATTTAACTGCATACTAAAAACATGGCTCTGTACTCGACTTCAGTAGATGACTTGGAAACCGTTTGTTGTTTCCTGCATTTCCAAGAAATCAAAGAATCACCAAGGAATATACACCAGCTAGTAGTAGAGCGACAAGTGTCAGGACAACCGGCCCAGTCAGCATCTGCATAAACACGGAGCTGTATGGATGAAGAGGATGAGAAAAACAAGCCATATGATAGTGTACTTCGTACATAACGAATAATTCATAGAACTGCAGAATAGTGAGGCTGAAGTGGAGCTGAAAAAAACTGACTCACAATCTGAACCGCATACGTGATGTCAGGTCTAGTCATGGTTAGGTAGATAAGACCACGTACAAGTTGTCTATATAGGGTAGCATCAGGAAGAAGATCACCCTCATCTTTACTCAACTTACAATTAAGCTCCAGAGGTGTATCAACATGTTTAGAGTCAGTCAAGCGAGCAAGAGACACCAAATCAGAAGCATATTTCTGTTAGTTGACAAAGTAACCCCGATGACATCTTTGAATTTCGAGTCCAAGAAAGTATGTTACTGGCCCAAGATCTTTCATTTTAAAGGAGTTACTAAGCAAAAGTTTGAAATTGGTAATACCATCCACATCATCTCCAGTAATAAGGATGTCATCAACATAGACCAAAAGAAGAGTCAATCCCTGAGCTCGCTTGAGAGTGAAGAGAGTAGTCTAAAGCACTCTGCTGAAAACCAACTTCCAACACTACTGTACAGAAGCAATCAAACAAGGCTCATGGAGCTTGTTTAAGGCCATATAAAGATTTCTTCAGTTTACACACCAACTGAGGATTGTCACAGTAGTTGGGAGGTGGTTTCATATAAACTATCTCCTATAACTCTCCATGGAGGAAGGCATTCTTGACGTCCATCTGATGAACTATCCACTGTTTGAGGGAAGTAACAGCTACTAGCAAACAGACTATTGTCATTTTGGCCACAGGTGCAAAAGTTTCATCATAGTCAATTCCATACTCTTACTTGTAGTCTTGAGCAACCAGGCGGACCTTATATCTTTCCAGAGTACCATCAGATTTGAGTTTTACGGTGTAAACCCACCAGCTACCAATTATGGAGGCATCTGGAGGAGGAGAGACAAGACCCCATGTGTCATTTTCCAATAAAGCCTGAACCTCTGAATCCATAGCTTCTTTCCAATGCTCAACTACTACAGCCTAGTTGTAAGACTTAGGAATATCTGTGGTTGACAAAACAGCTGAGAAGGAGCTATGACTCGAAAAAGAAGCTATAGCGATCAGGTGGACGAGAAATACGAGATGACCGATGCAAAGGAATAGATGAAGGTAAATCCTCAGGAGGAGAATCTGCACTTACAGTAATGGTGGATGGAGAGGAATGACCAGACACTATAGCTTGAGATGGAGGAGGCATAGGCAATGGGTGAACTGGCTACTTCCTGAAGTATGTCTGAAGAGGTTGAAGAGAAGGAGAATCACCTGTAGATCTAAAGTCATGCAGAACAGAAATGGATGGTGCAGGTAATTTACAAATATGTTCAAAGAATGAGAGATTCTCAAGAAATATGACATTGCGAGAAATGCACAACTGACGGACTTTGGGATCATAACAGAGAAACCCCTTGTGTTTTGTACCGTATCCCATGAAAGCACACATAGCTGATTGAGTTGTTAGTTTTGTGCGTTCAAGGGGAGGGAGATGGACAAAGAAAACACATCTGGAGACACGAAGAATGGATAGGTTTGGTGGGCGATGAAATAAGGCCTGATGGGGAGAAGAATTTTCAGGAATAGGTGTAGGAAGACTATTGATGAGATGAACAGCAGTGCAGGTCCTCCACCCAGAAGGTAAGGGGAGAATGTGAATCTTGTATCAAGGACCTCACCATACTAGCAATATGACAGTTCTTGCGCTACGATACTCCATTCTGTTGAGGAGTACCAGGACAAGATCTCTGGGACTGAATGCCATGTTGTTTAAGATAGGTTTGAAACTCATCATCCTCACCATCGTAGTACTCTCCCCCTGAATCTGACCTCAAAATATTTATGGTGCTTTTAAACTGGGTCATTACAATAGCATGGAAGTTCTTAAACATGGAGAAGATTTTTGATTTCCTTCTAAGAAAGTAAACCCGTGTGTAACGAGTATAGTCATCAATGAATAATACAAAGTACTTAAAACCCAAGCGTGAAATGACTGGAGACGACCACACATCACTATGAATGAGATAAAAAGGTGTAGATGCATGTTCAGTAGAAGATGGGAAAGGTAAAACATGACTTTTACTATAGTAGCAAGTTAAACAAGATTTATCAATATTCTTGACTGAAGAAGTATTCAAAGGCAAACAACCAAAGGAAAACAAATAATCCAAATTCTTAGCATGGGTGTGACCCAAACGTCTATGCCATAAATGCCACACATTATTACATGAAGAAATAGAAGAACTAGGAGAAACAGATAGCAAACAAGAATCCGGTGAAGATCTCTTAGTCTCGAATTCCAAAGCAAACAGCCTCCCAAGCCTATGCCCCATCCCTTTCAGCTCCCCAGTGTGTTGGTCCTGAATGAAACAACCATCACGCGTAAATAAGACATTATTACCATCATCAACAAGTTGTCCGATAGATATTAAACTAGTAGTCAATTTAGGGACAAAGAAAGTTTTGGGAAGATGTAAGGGTTTGGTCTTAGTGGTGGATAAGAACAAATCGTTACAACCATATACAGGTAAAGAATCAACATTAGCGGTAATAATATGGTTGTTGAAGGATCTAGGTTTAGGAGACTGACCAAAGGAGGCACCAGTCATGTGATTTGAGGCCCTTAAATCAATAATCCACATGTGACACAGAGATGAACACAAAAAAACAGACTTACCAGCCAGTCCAAAAGCAGAAAAAGTAGAAGAAATAGTTGGAGACATGAGCTCACGGATCTTTTCTTCAATCAGATTTCCCTGGGCATCTGATTTGTGGGCTGATGATGAGGTGGCAGCATCAATAGAAACAGATTTGATTGAGGGCTGATTAGCCTTATGCTGTCCTTTCTTGGGAGGCCTAGTCAGACATTCCACAATGATATGCCCTTGTTGTTTGCAGTAAGTACAGAAATTTTTCTTCTTGCAGTGGAATGCCACGTGACCAAATTCTTTGCATTCATAACACTACAACTTCGGGAAGTCTTTCGTACCCTTCTGTTTGGTGGCTAAGAACACAATATCAATCCCATGTTCCTTCTTCTAATCAAGTGCAGATAAAGTAGAAAGACGTGTTTCCTCCCGTAACAACTCTCCAAGGATTGCATCTAGTTCAGGGACTGGTTCTCTACTAAGAATGCTGGAACGAAGAGTTTCATAGTCAGGCCTGAAATGCATCAAGAAATGCAAGGTCTTTCTCTTAGTGAGATGCTTCTTCATAGTCTTCACACAACAATCTGTAGAAAGATTCCCAAAGTGAGCTAGTTCATATTCAGTCCAAAGATTTATAAATCCTACATAGTATTCCTGAATCCGCTTCTCCCTTGAACATAGGAGAAGAGATTGATTTCGATCTGATATTGCCTAGACATATTCGATTGTTGATATACCTTTTCTAGGTATTCGAACATGTCATGGGCAGATTTGAGACCTCTCATCAGGATACTGACATCCATTGAAATAGACCCAAGTATCCATGATGTAACCTGAGCATTTTCGGTTCTCCATTGTTTCAGCCCTTTGACATCACTTGCGTCAGACATGGGAGTGGAACCGTCAATGTAACCCCACATGCCTTTCCCTTCAACAAAGTACTGAAAATAAAATTTCCAGAGAGCAAAGTTGCTCCCATCAAATTTGACGGAAATAAATTCACTCTTTTCCAAAGCCATAATGAACAGGAAATAAGTAAAGATCGACCTAGTCGAGCAGTAAGGAAGTAATGCAGCTGTGAGAATCAAAGAAACTGATAATAGAAGCCTCTTACAGTCACCAGAAAGTGTCCAAGTTTCAGCAGAAGAAAACTTGAAACACAGTCTAGAAAAGGAAAGTTTGGGTGCAGCCACCCAGAAGAGATGTATAGATCTCTCTCAACTCTTCTCAGATCTCGATGAAAGTTTCAGAATATGATGAGATGACCTAGGCAACACTTCCTTTCAAATCTCACTGCAAACTGAAGTCGTACGAGAAAGATCTAATAAAATCTCTCTCCTTGGATGCACAAAACACAGAGAACAAATCACTGGATAGATCAAAACAATCCAGATTCAATCGGCAGTGACAAAAGATGTCACACTGATCAAAAAGAGGAGAAAAGGATCAGAGAACAGCCTGCTCTAATACCATGTTAGTTCGAGAAAGAGTAAGAGAGAAAAGAGAAAGACAAAAGTCCAGATCTGTTAAGGTTGATCAATCTGATCGAACCAACCCAAAAATGATGTATTTATATTAATCTTATGTAAATGGACAAGATTGTCCTTACAAAGAAAATAAAAAAGGAGTTGTACACTAAAGTACACGCCTATTATAGTACAAGAAGAAAAAATAAAGTTCAGTACAATAGAATTACAAAACTACCCTTCAGTAGTTCTTCTACAAGTGGAATGCCTCACATCACACCTCCACGTTTTAAAACATTGATATCTAGTTGATTACACAGAAACTTTTTCTCCAATTGCCAAGGTTGAATCTGTCCAAGTGTTGATATCTTTAGCAGTAACGTATTCAGCTTGACATAAAACGGCCTACTTACACGGTGACCTTGAGGAAGTATATATAGAGCAACCACCAAGGTTTGATGCTTAGGGGAAAGATGGTAAGGTTTGTAGACTTAAGAAGGCAATCTATAGGTTGGAATAGTTTCCATGTGCATGATTTGGCAGGTTTAGTGAAGTAGTAAAAAGCTTTGGTATAAAACATTGTTAGGTAGATCATTCTGTGTTCAACTACGAACCAAAGGCTGGAAAGATATTGTTAGTGGTGTATGTAGATGACATTGTCATAAATATAGTGATAGTACGGGGATTGACAGATTGAAGACTTTTCTACATGATCACTTCCAAACAAAAGATCTTGGTAATCTGAAATATTTTTTGGGAATAGAAGTTGCAAGGTCAAGGCATGGTATTAACCTGTTCCAAAGAAAGTATGTTCTTGACTTGCTAAAGAAGACAAGACTGTTAGGTACCAAACCGACTGAAACACCTATAGAACAAAATGTCAAATTAAGTACTGATGTAGGTGAGGAGTTTGAAGATCCTAGGAGATTCAAAAGGTTGGTGGGTAAGTTGAACTACTTGACTATTACTCGGCTCGATATATCATTTGCAACGAGTGTGGTGAGTCAGTTTATGCAACATCCTCAGGTTCCACACTAGGATGCAGTTCTACGGATTGTCCGATATTTGAAGGGAGCTCTAGGTCATGGCTTGTTATATAAGAATGGAGGAAGTCTTGAGGTAGAAGGTTACACAAATGACAATTGGGCTGGCTTAGTTTCTGACAGGAGTATCCACTACAAGGTATTGTACCTTCCTTAGGGGAAATCTGGTTACTTGAAAGAGCAAGAAACAAACCACAATAGAAAGAAGCAATGTTGAAGCTAAATACAGGACCATGGCACGTACTACATGTGAACTAGTGTTGTTGAAGAATCTTTTGTAAGAGATGGGATTCCCAATTGACAGCCCTATGAAGTTATACTGTGACAACCAAGACACAGTCCATATTTCCTCTAACCCAATTTTCCATGAGAGAACAAAGCACATAGAATAAGTTGATTGCCGCTTTGTAAGAGAAAAGGTGCTCAATGGAGTGATAAGTACAACATATGTAAATTCAGGAAACCAGTGGGAAGATTCTGCTTATAAATGGGTTGAGTCAAGGGAGAGTGGATTACATATGTAACAAGTTGGGATTATATGACATATACTCACCAGCTTGAGGGGGAGTGTTAGAGTCACCAGTCATAAGAGTAGTTTAGTCTTTTTCCTACGTAATTAGAGTTATGTTGCCAGTTGTCTTTGTTTAAGTCACATAACATATAAATAAGAGGGGAATCAACTAAAAAAGTGGTTCTTTCTCTCTGGTCGATCTCTCTATTTTCTTCCTCTTCTTCTCCTCCTCTCTTATTTCAAACATAGAACTGAACCAGTGCTAACCGAACCATTAACAATACATAAAGCTATAAATGTCTCATATCTGAAATAGTCCCCATAAAGCATTTCAGAAAGACCCAGCAAAGTTGGACAGAGAAGTATTAGTCACATTTTCAAAGAAACTTCAAATATTCTTTAAGAATCAATGAAATGAAAAAAGGAATAATGGAGGTACAAACATGACTAGAAATGGGTATAGTATGTAAATAGATGCATTTGAGGTAAGCATTGTATCAGGACAATGCAGCCACTTTTTGCCAAAAAAAAAGAAGTAGCATATTCAAAGAGTAGAATTTCATTTGGAAAGGAAGAAAAGCACCCATAAAAAAACAGAAGTATACCTTGAAAGTAATCTAGGTAGGAAGAAGTGGCTCCCTCTGATTAGATCGAATGTGATGATTAGCCTAGAGAAAAGGATAAAAAGAATAGAACATAGCCATAATAGTCAAAAGGTATTGTCAATCTTTAATGAATTTTAACAAGAAATGAAACACATATTTTAATCTCACATCCTCATTTGCTCCTGCTGCCATATTTACGAAAGATGATTCCTTTGACCTGATAAAACAAATATCCATATGAGATTCAAATGGAAGGATGGAACTTCAACATTGTCATTGGCAGACTCATCCCAAGTATATACTGCATGTGTTTAAATCACCAGACAGTTTCCGAGTAATCACCATAGCATAATATTGCAAAACTTTCTTCTGGGTCATTTGATATTTTCCCATTCATTAAAAGACAGGCAGATACTGTAACTAGTAAGATTAGATCATAATTATTTTTACTTATAGTAA
The DNA here is from genome assembly GCF_000365185.1 of Nelumbo nucifera. Next base: position 3,285,429 of record NW_010729094.1, on the reverse strand, counting down.
TCAAAATGAACAGAACCATATACAAGATAGGTTTTCCCCAACTCAACCTTTAACACAACCAACACACACAAACAGAAAGCTGCACCCACTATCCCCTAATAAATACACAGAATACAACAATAGAAGTGCAGTTAAGAGGTGAAATACTCTAATGAGATGCAAGTATTCTTTCATAATCCTTTTTACAACAATGAAAATGTTCGGTGTAAATAGAAGCAATGAAAAAAAAAGGACATGCCTGCGATTATTCTGAACATCCATCATTTCCAGGGCTCCGTTTTGTGGTTCTTCTTTTACTTTTGATAAAGATGAAAAGAACTGAAGAGTGAAATGAAAAACCATATGTAAGGTATGCCCCAAAATATAATTCAAGTGAAAAGAAAATTAAGAAATAGTTGTCTTCCTTTAATTACCTGGTGCATTGAGATAAACACAATAGATATTCCTAAAACAAAATTTACAGTTAGAGTATGGCCAAATAATGTAGCAGATGCTATGCCTGTAAATATTGTGGCAACAGTTGATGAATATTTCTTCAAAATTGTATCTGCAGGCATTAAGTAAAAACTTCCAATTACAATGGGTATAAGGAATATAATTTTTTCAGAAATAATGATCAATAGTCTGAAAAATAGGATTTGCTTTAAAAATGCCAAAACACTTTATAAAATAAAAGTACATAAAACAAACCTGCATATTTAAAGAAAAATGAGGACAAAATGCCTTGTGCTGCATTGTTGCATATTAAAAATATAGTTGCTTTTGAGTGTCCTTGCAGAATATCAAGGCTATTGGGACCTGGAAACATTCAAGTCAGAGAAGCCAATCATTAATTCTACAACTCATTCTATTTTATTTAGACAGTAATAATAGTTGTAGATCCCACCGGCAAGCCACAGGGCTGTTCCTAAATTAGCTCCTAAGTTCTATGGGCCTTTCAAGGTTTTGCAGCGAATTGGTGAGGTTGCATATAAGCTGGAACTTCCAGAGCACAGTAGGATTCATGATGTTTTCCACATTTCCTTGCTCAAGCTGTTTAAGGGTGTTCCTCCTATCAGTGTTCCCTCATTACCACCTTTGAAGGAGGGCAAAATCATTTTCCAGCCTCAATCTATTGTTCGCTCCAGAATCAATTGAGGAGTTGTTGAAGTTCTGGTGGAATGGGCCAGCTTACCATTGGCTGAAGCTACCTAGATTCCTTTGACTGTGTTTCAAGACACCTATCCTGAATTAGAGCTTGAGGACAAGCTCTTAGTCCAGGAGGGGAGTAATGTTGTGGATGCTTTTATTGGAAAGAAATACAGCCACAAACAGCAGCAGTGATGGGCGTTAGATTCAGTGTTCCTATCTTATCTCTTAGCTAAATTCAATGTTCCTATCTTATCTCTTATGTAAATTCAGTGTTCCTATTCATTAGGCAGTAGCATTATTATTTCCTATTTATTAGGAAGTTTTCCTAAAGAAGGACTCTTATCTTCTTGTAATTTCCTATTTAAAGGAGCAGATGATATTCAATAAAATTATTGATATTTTCAGTCAAGAAAGAGCAGAGGAGAGTTGGTGGTCTCTTTAACAAATCACCATTAGGGCGCTAAAGATAGGTTCCTCGAGAAAAGGGAGAAACAAGGGAAAACAAGAAGTTTCCGCTAACCGACCTGTGACGAGATCCTATTCACGGGCCCTTAACACCAAGGATCTCTTTTATTCTTTTGTCGTAAAAAATAAGAACTACACAAGTGCCCTTAGTAGGGCGTCCATCACTAAAGATAGCAATAAAAAAACAATAAAAAAAAGAAAAATAGGCCCACTACCTACTAACACAAGTCATAAACATAACTTAAAGAAAAACAAAGAAACTAAGGCCCATTTGACCTATAATCTCTAGACTCCCCCTCAAGCTGATTATAGAAACTAAGGACTACAGAATTGTACAAATTCTGCTGAAAATGTACATCAACTACAATTATAAAAAATTTAAAAAAAATACAATGTGATATTGGCTAGACAGAGTTCTGATATGAAACAGGTAATACCAGGAAAAGAACTTCCAACACTGCCTTAATGGACTAAAGTTTGTTTACATGAAAGCACTGCTTCTCTATTAATTCAGTAAAGATTTAAACAGACCTAAATGAAAATAAATTGAAAAGCTTCATAGGCCTCTTTCATCCATACACATATGTACATAACAAACTACTAATACGTTTACTAGTTTCAGAAAGGACAAGATATCTTTGGATCAGTCAAAGATACCTGCAAACCAGAATTGTTAGTTTCATCGTACCTTTAAAAATGGCAGTTCCAAGAATTGCTATGAAGTTGAATATAGCACCATATCCATATAAAAATAAATTCTGCAAACCAGCCAATTGTTATCTATCATGTCTTGTTACATCTGAACTTCAAAATTAAAAAATGTAAAAAATAAAACTGAGCAAATCCACACCAAGTTTCCAAACGTCCACTCTCCCAGGAAAAGTAATGACAATATTGGATATAGCAATTCTAACTTAATATTTGCATAATCACTTGAAATTTGATTGGTGGGATTAACAGGGCAAGTAAAAGTTCAAAGGGGGGGGGGGGGGAGTGATAAAACTCAAGGTAGATAATCTACATGCATGGTGGACCCAATATCATAGTATGTGTCAGAAGTATTAGTTCTATATGTACTTTAGGCACAAGGGAACTATTATAATTTAACTTTATTTTAACCACTCTAACATAAAAGGGGTTCAGGCACTACCACACCCTAATCATTGGATTCTTATCACGTTTTCTTCTCTCTCAATGACTTCCCTTCCTTCCTTTAGTCTTCCTATGACAATTGACATGGCAACAGAGCATTATCTGCCATAGAAAGGACTAGCTTTCATCATCTTCCTCTTTTCTTTATGCCTGAATTGAAGAGAATAGATTGTTGGTGGAACAACAACTCAACCTCATTTGATCAGCCTCTCTTTCTATTTTTTCGTTCTTTTTCTTTCATCATAAGACAAAAGTGCTTCCTTTATGATCTGAAGTGGTGATTGAATCTGGTAGGGCTTCATGAGAACATGGTTTGTAAATTAGATAGTGATGAACATTTCACCAAGTAGAGTTGGAGAAACTTCAGAGATATTTCACTAATTTTACTAAGATAGAGAATCTAAGAAATTAGAAAAGTTTTGTAGAAACATGGAATTAGTTATTAGAACAAGAGATCATTAGAAGAAATATAATTGCACATATAAGACTCGAAAAACCATAGCTAAGAATTGTATAAATCAAACAGGAAAGAAATTACAAGACTGTAATGTCAACACTCTTGTCTGAATAGAGAGAAGAACAAGAATAATCTTAGAGGTGTCAAGAATGAATGACTCCCACCTCAAAGAGTCTCTTATATATTAAAAGATATGTACAATTACAAGAATGCCCATATAGGGCTGAAAGAGAAAAGAAGAATAAGCATAAGTAATGTACAACAAGGACTATACTAATAAGATAAATCAAGTTATAGAGTCTCCACATGTAATAGGTATATTCTCTTCAACTCCCTTTTGGTCTTTAGCCATCTTCTTTTCTTATATATGTCAATTACTTGGCATCGTAACTTTTGTCTTTATTGTTACTATATTTTTTTATTAGATTGAGAATACACTTTTGTGGTTATATGGAAATATAGTGAATTATAGTGACTTGGTAAGTAAAAAGCCAATTATCACAATTTCCTATTGGTTCTTTTAGGAAAATATTTTTAAACAATTACAATGATTTTACTGAAATATGGAAATTTTTAATAATATTCTAAAAATTTAAACTTTAAATATATAGTCTATCAATGAAATCTGAAATATCGCCAATATATTGGCAAAAAATCAGAGAAATTTTGCATACCAAGTTTCCATATTGCCACCTAGAAAATGAGGATATTTTAGTGATATTTCGCCAAATATTGTCAATATTACTAACCATGCATGTGAAATCTCTGTTGAAGCCCTTTGATTGTGGTTCAAAGTAGCAGAAGTTTTGATGGTGTGCACAAATGTAATTCTTCTGTTGTGGCCTAAGATCCACAAGGAGTATTCCAAACGTCTTTTCTGAGGGCTAAGAAAGCTATCTGTCATCAAGAAGTGTTCTGGTGCTACTCATGATATCTTATGAGGAGCTTTTTGATGTATTATATCATTATAGTCCTTATTGTACTCTATACATATTCTTACTCATCAAGCCATGCTTTTAGTATTGGGAGTCGATGGGTTTACACCATCAAGCTGAAGTCTGATGGTTCCTTAGATACAAAGTTCATCTTATTGCTCAGGGGTACACATAGGAATATGGTAAGAAACGTTTGCCCCAGTTGTCAAAACTACTATAGTTTGTGTTCCCTTGGCTCTATTTGTCAGCTAAAGGAGACGGCATATTTGATACCCCCTCCAGGATACTGTAGTGATCCCGCTCTTGTCTGCCAACTAAAGAAGTCGTTATATGGACTGAAACAGGCTCCCCAACCTAGCTTGAGAAATTTAGAGATGTCATTGTTGTTGTTAGATACAGTCAAAGTTCCACAGATCCTCTCTTTTTGTCTAAAGAAGCCTTAGTGTGTTACAGTTCTCCTAATTTATGTTGATGATATGTTGTTAACTAGGGATGATGAATGAATTTGAGAAATTTAAGTCTCTTCTTTATAGTTCTTTTCATATGAAAGACTTAAGTTCTCTTCTTTATAGTGCTTTGCATGAACTCTCCTAAATAGATGGTGCGTTGTGTCAGACACGCTCTTGAGTCTAACACTCCACGGATTCTCCAAGGGCACTTCTACATAACATTTCCTTTTTATTTCCTAGCTTATTGAACAAATGAACAGTTAATATACAAGGTGAATCCATTTTTTGCATCAAACATCAATTAGAAACAAAGGCTACAATTTTTTATGTTATAATGTTTGAATTCAATATGAATCATTTTAATAGTATCTACTTTTCCATAGATGTGGCTACAAGTCCATTTTTTCTCATCTTTCTGACTCAGATTCTGGGATACACATTGGATCCCAACTCCTATGTCCATGCAACACTGACTAGTGCCTTGAACAGTACTTAGAGGGCTGAACAATAGAGTACAGACCGCCAGATTTTTTAAAGGCTTTGGGAAATTGATTTGTGCAGCTTAGAAACGTAAAATGGCATGATCAATATCTTAAACTCAGTTATTGGAGAGTCTTAGCAAGCTGGACATGATTAATATCTATGCTCAGCTAGAGGGGGATGTTGAGATATATGGAATTGTGTGAGTTACTTTAATCAGGGGTAAACATGTAATTTCATGAAATGATATTTAAACTAATGATGTTGTCAATAGAAGGACTGAATTCTATTAGAAATCCTTTCTGTTCCCATTTTCTCTCTGATCTACGCTTTCTCTAGTTTCTCCTTAAGATCAAGCAACAAAACACTCATCTGAATCACAAAGTTGATTTCTTTGGAAAGCAAATACAAATAATCCAGGCCAATGGACTAATAGGAAGAAAAATACGAAATGAAATGATATTTAATCCTTTCTGTTCCCATTTTCTCTCTGATCTACGCTTTCTCTAGTTTCTCCCTAAGATCAAGCAACAAAACACTCATCTGAATCACAAAGTTGATTTCTTTGGAAAGCAAATACAAATAATCCAGGCCAATGGACTAATAGGAAGAAAAATACGAAGCATATTATAAATAAGTGGAGATTATTTTCTTAACAGATCCAACCACAATACCATGAAGCCCCAGGTTATTTTCATCCACCAGGCCTCAAGCACATTAGATAGTACTGAAGAATCACCTGAAGATAAATACTTGTCTCAAATTGACTCTTCAATGCATATTCATTGTAAACAGAAGCCAAAGATGGAACAGTAACCTGTAATGTGAATAGCCATTGTTAAGCATTATCTCCAAAATCTTTTACAAAGTTTATCAGAGATTTTTTTTTTCTTTTTGACAAAAAAACAGAGACCAATATCAGTTAAGCCACTTGCATATGAAATGCAAACAAGAAGCTTATTGATTCCATTTTATTTGTATATAAACATATAAAATGCAATGAACTATTTGATGATTATTTGCAAGATAACTACCCTAACAAAGTGAATTGAGCATTTGAGAATTAGATTATACACTAAAATAGAACACTAAGAACATCCGAATGTGATGGTAATACATTGATCACAAAACTTCAAGTGGACAACTTTAGAGGAGACTTACACCAAAGTGGGCATTAACTTTTAACACCAGGCTAGTAATAGAATCTAGATCCACAATAAACTCATGATACCAACCTCGGTTCCAAAAAAGATTATGCAGTATATTACTTACAAAGATCAACGTATATAGGTATGCACCAGTTGCAACTGGAAGACCCATAGCAGTTGTACCCTCGGGTAGTGACCGGAGCTGATTAACACTAATTCCAATGAGCAACAGAGCCAGAGCCTCCCACTGTCACAAAATAATGAATTGGAATATGTAATAAGACACCGATTCATTTGAATTAGTTTGCCAATTGGATGGTTAAAAGACCAAATGTATCAAAAGGAGATCATTTAGAATTTCAAGCTAACCTGAATTATGGAAAATCGCCGTCTCATAATCATCTTTAACAGAACAGCAATAACCAAAACCTGCAAATGTTTGCAATCCTCAAAAGAAAATTTACATGAAATACCCTGACGCCTAAAGACACTAAAAACCTATCACGAGAGATAAGGATATCCTTATATTTGAACAAAATTTAGAAACATGTCTACATGTAAATCTAACAAGTAGAGAAGTAGGAAAATCCAAGTACTCTTCATATGATAAAACAACAACAACAGTATGAAATATTAATAATAGTTTTGTTCTCTCATTGGTAGAAAAACCACCTTCTTTTTATAATAGCACCTTATTAATTAAAAGAGAACCAAAAGCCATAGCTTCCAACATAGAAGGGAGAAAAAAGGGGAGCCAAGCCAGAAAAGCCACAAAAATGGATTGGGTTAGAGTTCACAAAAAACTCCAAAACCAACACCTGTCTAGTGACAAACAATCAAGCAGCATTATTTTATACTAAAAATAAAATGTATTGAACAAAGAAAAAAAGTATAGCAGCGGATTGAAGAAGCACTACCTCGTTGACCAAAGGATGTTTTCCTAAAATTTGAAGGTCAAGACTTGAGAGTAAGGTCTATGGATATATTGGGGCCTTTTCCATTGTAAAATATTTTTCTTTCTCCATGAACTCCCCAACCTTTCCTACTCTATAAAAGATCAAAGCTTTTACAGTTTTACTGAGAAGCCACTATGAGGATAAAGTAATACTGGTGGGATGCTCCAATAAAAATGTAAAGATTAGTGTCTATCCCCTCTTGTGGTTATCCTTTGCTTGATGAGTAATGAAAATGCAAATTCCTTTATCATTCCTTTGTGTTATATATGGAATCTGTAGAAAGATTGGGCCAGATGGACCTTAACTTGCTCCTATTATTGTTTTATTTCTAAGTTGTTTCTTTCTTGTATTGGGCCTTGTTACAATTCAGGTCTGCCTTAGAGTTCGGCCTGACTGAGTTCAGTGATGTAGAAGAAGAAAAGCTGATAAAGAAAAAGAGAAAGAGAGAAAGAGAGAAAGAGAGAAAGAGAGAAGAGAGAATTCTGGTTCGAACTGAAAGAGTCAACCTGACTTCTCCCAGTCAGCCAGTAAGTATTTATATTATTATTAAGCATGACTGAAAAGACCTATGTGCCCTTACTTAAGTTAAGAGCACATGTTTCAACACAACATTACAGATCAGCAACATCAATCAAGGTATAAAGACAGAAATACCCTTACGCTAACACTCCCCCTCAAGCTGGTGAGTATATATCATATACTCCCAACTTGTTACATATGTAGTC
>NW_010729094.1:3253983-3272811 GCF_000365185.1 Nelumbo nucifera | reverse complement strand
TACGACCTGACTGGAGGCATAGAGACCCCCAAGGGAAGAGGGCGACCACTCCTTTTCAGCCCTTTCCCTTATCTCCAATCGAACACAGAAAAAAAAAGAGGAAAACCCTAGATAGGGTGCGCAGAGAATGAACCCTAGGCAAGCAGAAACTAAGGTAGATTTAACCTAGCTCTGACACCATGTTACAATTCAGGTCTGCCTTAGAGTTCGGCCTGACTGAGTTCAGTGATGTAGAAGAAGAAAAAGTGATACAGAAAAAGAGAAAGAGAGAATTCTGGTTCGAACTGAAAGAGTCAACCTGACTTCTCCCAGTCGGCCAGTAAATATTTATATTATTATTAAACATGACTGAAAAGACCTATGTGCCCTTACTTAAGTTAAGAGCACATGTTTCAACACAACATTACAGATCAGCAACATCRATCAAGGTATAAAGACAGAAATACCCCTACGCTAACAGGCCTCAAGTATATGAGCCATCTTTTATTTCTTTTTATTGTTTACCAACTCAGGAGCCCTATTGGAGCATTCATGTAGTTCCATTTACAGTTAGTATTCACAATTAATAAAACAAATTGATAGGGCTGAAGGGAATTACGATGGACTGAACTCTTCATCTCCCTCTTCTCTCATCTCTCTCTCTTCCTCTACTTGCTTTGTTCTTTCTTCCTTTGGTTGTTTTTCTTTTAATATTCACAGCATTTTTACTGTTCAACTTTCTTCTTGGTATCAGAGCAAACCCTACCTTTCTTTTCTTCCTTCTTTTAATCCCATACACAGTGTGTATGGAGAGTTAAGCTGTTGATTATTTAGAGATTCATTCGGCCTGGTTGGTAGAGGGTTCTAGAGAGCTTTTTCAATTCAGATTGCTGCCCAAGATTGCTCCTTGGAGATTTTTTGCAAAATCCTAACCAACTGGAGAATTTCCAATTGAGGGTCCTAGCGGTGCTTTGAACCTGGCGCTCAGGGTTTAAAGGGTAGTTTTTGGACCCTGATTGAGATCGATTCAAGCTAAACAGAGTTTTGGGGTACCCCTAAGGAGCAGCTGCAATTTCCAAATTTCTCCTGGGTTGCAGGGTGAAGTGAAACCCTATTTTTTGGTTCCTGTTCAGGTCAGCAATTAGCTTATTTGTTTTCAGTAATCCATATTTACTATTTGAATATTTTATTTAGAAGTATTGGACTTATGGAGAACTCTGGAGTAGAGAACAAGCAGGGGACAATGTCTGGACTGGGCTTGGGAGCTTCTATAGACCCTCTCCTGGCTATGACCACTGTGAAACTTGATGGAACAAATTATCTAGTTTGGTCACACCATCACAGTCAGTAAGGATTCATGTATGCAGTAGAGGGAAGTGGGGATATATTTCAGGTAGTAAGAAGAAGCCAAAGGAGGATGATCCCTCCTATGAGAAGTGGATGCAGGAGAACTATACTTTTATATGGTGATTGGTGAACTCAATACAACCAGAGTTAGCATTACTTATGGGAGAATGATGTGAATATATTATGGCAAGGGAAGAAACCTTCAGCTGTATACTACTCTAAGATGGAATCACTTTGGCAAGAGATTGACTTAATGGAGGCAGTGGTTTGGGATAAAAAGGATGTTGAAACATGTAGGAAACTTGTGGAAAGAAACAGGGTGTTTGATTTCTTGATAGAATTCGACCCTGAATATGATATAACTAGGAAAAATATTTTAACCAAGGATGATGTCTCACTATCACAAGCATATATTATGGTTAGCAATGAAGAGAGTAGGAGAAAAGTATAGATTCAGGAGCAGCACCTGTTGATCATTTTGCTAATGTGGGAATGAAACCGAAGGCACTTGAGGAGAAAAGGGAGGTTATACGTGAATACTATCTGCTAGTATTTTCACAAAATCTTTGAACTGTTGCATAACCTTTTTTCCTTCTTATTGTGCTTTTTAGGACCTAAAGTCCCAGAAGGTGATTGGGAGTGGTCATAAAGCGAATGGGATATACTTGCTAGACATGCTTGAGCAAAGCCAGTTATACCCTAAGCGAATGGGATCCCTCTCTTCTACCTCTAGAAAGGAAGACATCAAATTCAGGTTCTAATCTTATGTTATCATTTGTTCTTCAGGCTCCATTTGGGAAGAGTGCAAATACAAATATGTTCAGTGCAAAACCTTGTATACACAGTCCATATTTGTATTTCTAAAACTCGTATTCGCAATCTTCACAAACGGAGCCTCATGTTGTCATCTACTAATTTATTGTCAATAAGCTATGTTACCAAAAACTCTATTTGTAAAGAGACTTTTTCCCCAATTTTTTGTGTTCCGGGATCTGGATTCAAGTTGTCTACTTTGCAATCATGTCAATTTTTTAGTAATCAATGTCCTAAAAATCTAGAACCTATTTTTGGAGTTCTAGATTGGATCATCTTAATTTTAAACCCTTGAGGCTCCTATTTCCTAATATGTTCAAGTTTATACCAATTTGTAGTCTATAATGTGAATTTTGTGAATTTTCTAGACATTGTAGAGCTTCATTTCTTCCAGGCAATAAATGAAATTTGTTTCCTTTTGATAATGTGGAGTGACTCTTCTCACCCATTCTACAAGCTAAAGATTCCACCTGTAGTTAATAAACCTGTGCATAGTGCTTTTGTTCAGCAATTCTACAAGCTAAAGTTTGTTGCCTTGGCCTGATTCCAAATCTCCTTTGCTGTTTTGGCCCACATAGAATTCTTCCTAAAGGTTGGCTGCATAGATAAGAGCATCCAAGACATAATCATATAAGTCTCCTGCTCACACGTATCATGAGCTCATCCACTCTCCTTAGGTTTACCAATTCTTCCATTTAATACTAGCAACCACTTTACTCCTCTGAACCATACCAAGAGGGGTACCAATTCGTCCACTCCTGCTCACACGTATCAAAGCAGCCTTTGCACTTCAATAACTATTCTACTATAAACACCAACACTGTGACAGTCTACACAGACTTCACAACTTCGGTAATTGGTCACACCCACCAACTTAGAGATCTGATCTGACTCAATCTGATGTCCATACATTAGTCCACATCACCATCAGCAATCAGTAGGCAAAAACAGGTCTCTACAAACCAAAACAGGATAATAAGAAGTCCAATAGGTTCTGCATGCTAACAGTTCATAAATCCAATCTAAAATAAGTCTGCAATTCACTTCCAGCCCTGTACACCCTCAAAATACACTCAAACATGCCTTTACAGGAATGAAACTTGGGGGGTGTTCTTTTTTTGGATTTTGAGAGGGCATTCTTTTTTTTGAATCCCATGTTCCTTTTTCAGATTAATGTGGGGACCAGGGAAAGTTTATTTTCCTGGGTATCACTTACCCGGGTAAGGGTAAGTGATACCCATCTCCTAGGTGGGTAAGTAACTTTCCCACTTGGGGGGAAAGTTTCCAACACTTGAATGGGACAAAAATGCCCCTTTTAATAATGAATTTTTTATGGTTAAAATGGTCATTTCCTTTTTTTTACTTGGGAAATAAAAGAACATGGGTAAATACTTTTACCTGGGTAAGTGTTTCCCAGGAAAAACTTACCCAGGTAATTGCATTTACCCGGGTAAGTAACTTACCGAAAAGCGAACGGGGCCTTACTTCCATATCTGTAAACCCTTCAATACATAGTCAAAAACAGTTCTGCACAGCCTCATCAGTAACCTGTAACAGAGAACTGACCTCTGGCAGTCACATATATCATGCAACCAAGAAGACTGCATTTGGAACACCCCCCAGCAGTCATACAGATCCCACAATCCACTAGAGCAGAGATGCTGAGGTTAGTAAACCACTTATACGTTACTTCCACCAGTAGTGATCGGCCACCAAAGCATGGTTGTTTCTTGGTACTACAACCAAGCAGAAAAAGAAAAAAAAAAGGAAAAATAAATGGGTTGCAGGTTTAATCAAACAGCCCCAAGCCTTCTTTCAGCCTCGAGTCACAATTGACATTCTCAGGAAAAAAAAGAGCAAAATCTCAGATCTGCGAATAAAAAACCTTCTCTTAAGTCAGACTAGCAGTTATCATGGAAGAATACGAAGTAGAAGAGGAAGAGATTACTGGGCCTGGTGGCACCCGCTCTTTTATTATATTAGGTTGACATAATAAAAGGTAAAATGACTGAGTTACCCCTGGCATCTAGTAGTGGAAGAATTACAACAGTTACAAATGGACACCACAGTGGAAGTCCAACTTCTTTTGAGGACTCATTCTTCTCTCGACCAAAGAAAAGAGGAAATGGTTTATGGAGATGCACAAGGACAACAATACAATGATCAATGTGGGGGGAGAGAACTGCAAGAATTTTCTCTGATAAGAACCAAACTAGAGAGAAAATTACAGAGATGAGAGATATCTCAATTGGGTCAAGATATTGAAGTAGTTTGCACATTTTTCTACAGAAGATATCACTAGGGGCTGGCAAGCAATTGTTGTTTCATCGTTATTCAGGACCATGGAAACACTGAGATGGATACCACCCTAAAACAATCCAATAAAACTAAATCCTGAGGGTTTTGTTTTTGGCAATAAATAGAAAAGAAAAAAATATTAATAATAGAAGAAAGTACAACTGAGGGTGATGAGAGATCACCAAGAAATACAGAGAGGTACATGAAGATAGGATACAAATAAAAAGAAAGACTATAACCAAAAAAAAAAGGAAGACTGTAACTCTAGACCAACTCAAGGAGATTCCAAAAAACAGCACCAAGATCTTCTTTTGAAACCCCCTCAAACTCTGGAGGAATGAGAACTCAATTCATGACCCTTTTACTGCAAAGAAGAGTGATACGGTCTCTTGAACGGGAATTATCTTCAATGATTCTCCTACTTCTTTCTTTCCATACTCCGCAGCAAACACCAAAGGGAATGCAGCTCCAAGCAATCTTTGCCTTGATATTTCCCCTTATAGCTGGTCACCTAGTGAATAATTCCTCTGCCAAACCAGGGTCCATCCAGCTATCTTTAAAGAGAGCCAAGAACAAAAACCCAGATGAATTTAGAGTAGGGACAACCAATAAAGAAATGATAGACATTCTCCACTGCATTCTCACATAAATAACGCCTAGTCACCTACTAGCCATGTGGAAACATCTGCTCAGGAGTATGGGAGATTCAGAAATAGTGAAGGTGTTATGTTGCCAATTTATTCTGGTCCAATTAAAGAGACTCATCTAGGGCTGAGTTGTTGGAAGTTCTACACAGATTAAGACTGGGTGAAATATCAACTATGAGATGTAATGGTAGAACTGTAGAAGGTGACTATGGGTTGTAGTCTGATGGTTTGAAAAAAAGCATACACTAATGGTAATTGTAGAGAAGATGGGCCGAATGGCCCATAGGCTGTTTATCCTTCTTTATCCTTTTATGTTCTTTGCTGTAATGGGCCTTAATCTGGGCCCTTATTTTTCTTATGTTATGTTTTTTAATTTTATGCCCAAACAGGGGCCTCTCTATAAATTACAAAAGTTTAACTTAATGAAATAGGATTAGGGGTGTAAGAGGAGATTATGTTCGAAAATCTCTCTTTGAACCCTAGTTGCCGCCACCTTCTTCTTCCTCTTCTCTCTTCTTGAAACCTGATTTCTGCAACTTTCTATTGATTTTTTGCAACACTTTAAACAGTCCTTTCATTTCAAAAGGCTGTTTTTCTTCTTCGTATCAAAGCAAGCTCGTCTTCTTCTCTTTTCACCTTTTTTCTCCCATACACAATGTGTACGGAGAACTGAATCGGATGAATAGTTAAAGAAACCTGTTTCTGCCTAGTTGTTAGTGGTTTTTGGAGAGAAGGGGACTGGTTTTGTTGTCCTCCTGACAGATTCAAGTGTGTTGCCCAAAACCCTAATTTTCTGAAAAAATTTGATTACGGGCCCCATAGGGAGTTTGACCTGGGCACTCAGTGACTAATAGTCTTCTTTTCCTTCATCTTGAAGTTCGATTCAAGTGGATTGGTGTTTTGGAAGTCTACAAGGTGCGGCTGAGATTTCTCTATTTGTTCGGGGTTCCGGGTGTGACATAGGTAGCAGGTACAACATAGGTTTTCTTCTATCTTCATTTATTGTTATTTGAAGTTGTGGATGAATTCAGCAAAGGAAATTTGGGATAGTGTTGTTGAAACCTATTCCCAAGGCTTACAAGCTAAGGAGTGATGTGAAGAATTTGAGACAGGGGGAGAAACCTTTAGCTGTTTATTTCTCAATATTGAAGTCTCTATGGCAAGAAATTGATTTGATAGAAGTTGTAGCCTGAGACATCACTAATGATGTTGAGACCTACAAGAAACTTGTTGAGAGAAATAGGGTGTTTGAGTTTTTGATAGGGCTGAATCTAGAGTATGACATCACAAAGCAAAATATCTTATCCAAGGATAGTGTTTCACTGTCTCAAGCCTATGCCTTGGTAAGTAGTGAAGAAAGCAGGAGACTTGTCCAGGTTCAAAGGGCTGGTCTAAATGACCACTTTTGCTAATATGGGAGTAAAACCTAAGGGAGTTACAAGAACTCCAAGTGGCTCAGGGAAGAAAGAAATTATTTGTGAGTATTGTAAAAAACCAAAACACACTAAAGACAAGTTTTGGAAATTGCATCCTAAGCTTCTTCCTCTTCGGTTTCAAAAGAAGTCTAATTATATGGCAGGGAGTGCCAATATTGTTGTTGGTCCAGATAATGACAGATGCCTAACTGAAGAGGAGACTACTAGTGAGCTTAGCAGCTATGAAGGCAAAGTATGAGAAGTTTGGAAGGATGATTAATCACCTAGAGGGTGTGGCCTCTTCTTCCAACCCTCCAGGAAATTCAACCTCTTCTGCATTTGCTCATTCAGGTATACGGGCTTCTACCAATCATGCAACTATTTCAAGTAACCGTAGGATCCCTTGGATTATTGATTCTGGTGCTTCTGATCATATGACCAGCCTTTCCACTTTGTTTGTTTCTTATGATTTACTTCATGGTCGTGACAAAATCACCCTAGTCGATGACTCTCTTGCTCCTATCCCCGACAAGGGAACCATCAAGGCTACAGAATCCTTTGTACTTCCTTCTACACTTCATGTACCCAAGCTAAATACAAATTTGTTATCTGTAAGTAGCCTAACTAAGTCTTTGAACTGTTGTGTAACCTTCTTTCCTTCCTACTGTGTTTTTCAGGATCTGGAGTCTTAGAAAGTGATTGGGAGTAGCCATGAGGCAAATAGAATATATCTGTTGGACACTCCTAGATAGAGCCATGAACAACCTGGAAAAGCTACTTTTGGATCTACATCTACAGAGTCTATCAGTC
Organism: Nelumbo nucifera; assembly: GCF_000365185.1. The sequence goes on along the minus strand of NW_010729094.1, from coordinate 3,265,502 downwards.
GAGTCATGTTATGTCATTTTTGTTTGGGTCATCTTTCTTTTTCTGCATTAAGTCATTTATTCCCATAACTGTTTAAGGGAATTAGTCTGTCCAGTCTTCATTATGAGTCTTGTGAGTTGTCAAAACATTGTAGATCTTGTTCTCCATTCCATATTGTGCACTCTGATGTGTGGGGGCCTAACCACTTACCTTCTATGGGTGGCTACAAATATTTTATCTTGTTCATTGATGATTTTTCACGGTTCACTTAGATATTTTTTATGAAGTCCCATGATGAAGTTCCCAAACTTGAGAGGCAATTCTATGAATTTGTTCTAATCCAGTTTGATACTAGAATTAAAATTTTCAGATTCAACAATGCAAAAGAATACTTTGAGAAAAACATGACCTGCTATATCACTGACTTGGGGGTTATTCACTAAAGCTCCTGTGTTAGGACACCAGAACATAATGGAGTTGCTGAAAGAAAAAATCGACATATTGTTGAAGTTGCAAGAAGTATCTTATTTGCCTCACATGTTCCTACAAGGTTTTGGGGTGATGATGTTCTTACTAAAACCTACCTAATCAACCGTATGCCATCCAGGGTTTTTGGGGTTCAAGTCTCCCTTCAGTCTTCTTCATCCAGGCAAGGACCTTTTTCCTATTCCACTCTATGTTTTTGGCTGCACTTGTTATGTACATATCCCAAGTGTCCAGAGACATAAATTTGAACCAAAAGCCCGCAAGTGTATCTTCCTTGGTTATTCCCCCACACAAAAGGGTTATTGTTGTTTTGATCCGAAGAATGGAACTCGATATGTCTCAATGGATGTCATCACTTCTGAAGGACAGTTAGCTGATTTCCTCACCAAGGGCATTCCCAAGGCTAAACTTCAGCATGATACTGAAAAGCTTGGCATGATTGACATCTATGCTCAGCTTGAGGGGGAGTGTAGAGAAGATAGGCCGAATGGCCCATAAGCTGTTTATCCTTCTTTATCTTTTTTTGTTCTTTGCTGTAATAGACCTTAATTTGGGCCCTTATTTTTCTTATGTTATGTTTTTTAATTTTATGCCCAACCAGGGGCCTCTCTGTAAATTACATAAGTTTAACTTAATGAAATGGTATTAGGGGTGTAAGAGGAAAATATGTTCGAAAATCTCTCTGAACCCTAGTTGCCACCACCTTCTTCTTCCTCTTCTCTCTTCTTGAAACCTGATTTCTGCTACTTTCTGTTGATTCTCTGCAACATTTTAAACAGTCCTTTCATTTCAAAAGGCTGTTTTTCTTCTGTAATATAAACATTTAACAAGAGAAGCAAGGATCTTGACATAGGGAGCTGATAACAACATTAACTTGGATCAACAGTTCTATGAATGCTATGGCTGATCCATTGGCAAAAGAAGGAATTACCAAGACTGAAGTAATTTGGGGAGTGACTTCCTAGGAGTGTAACCTGTAACTTAAGCAAATGTGAAAAAAGAGTTTCAGTAGCTGGGCTAACTTATGCTGTAGGGGGTGCTTGCGGTACAATCCAGATTTTACATCCTTTTTTCTAACCTTAAAATTCTGTAACATTACTGCTAAAAAAATAGTGTACACTCAGCCTTCTATCATTATAATTATAATAGAAGGTAAAAATCAAAAAAAACCCTGCAGGTATACATCAATAGTGAAGATGCGTTTTCCTTCTACTCATAACAGAAAAGCATAAAAGCAATTACAAGAACTTGAGAGCAGAATATGAATCTGGTTTATGGAAGCAGAGGAATTGTTTGTTCACGCTTATCTTCATGGTAACAATTTTTGTAACCAAATCCATCATTTCAAGCATCATAAAATAGTAAGTGCCATCAACGAATTATTTATCAAGAAATACCTTCAGGTTGCTCAGCATCTTAACAGTTGCAGGATTAAAATATAACTGCATAAGGTAACAACATGATTAAAATTCATGAAACAATGAATAAGGCAAAAAGGTAAGTATAGATCAAAACTTCATAAATCACAGAAAAAGCACATAACCTTTTTTATTGAGTCAAACAATAATACAAACCATAAATGGATGATTTCAAAAAGTGGAAAAAAAATAATAAATGGAAACCACATATGAGATGTACATATGGATTATACCTGCATGATGAATTTTAGATAGTTATTGATAGCATACAGAAGAGCTGGAACAGCAAGAAGAACATTGTTGCGAGCTGCCTGCAAGAAACAGACATTTTAGTATTAATTATTAAATATAATAATAAAAAAGTATAAATAAAAAAATTAATACAATATAATTACAGTAATAATAAAACATTAAGAATGAAATAATAAAATAGTATGAAAGTAATAATAAGATAATAATAGTAAAATAAGAGTATATTAATCATTAATATAATCATAAAATATTCATCAAATAATGATACTATAATAAAATATTAGAAAATTAATAATAAAAACCAAAGATATTATTTATTTAATAATAATCATAATAACTAAGTACAATTAAAATATTATTACATTATAATTAAATTAATAACAAAAATACTAATATATTATTTTAATAAAACTAATACAATATTAATAACTAATAAGAAAATAATAATAAAATAATAAATTATTAATAAAAATATTATCAAAGTAATAATAATATAATAACATATTAATAAAATATTCATAAATTATTGATAAATACTAAGATATTGATTATTAAACACTAATAAAATAATAAGAACAAAATAATAAAAAAGCAAAAGAAAATATTTATTAAATAATAAGAATTAAGAAGAAATAAAATGTTAATATAATATAATTAAATTAATAAAAAAATAATATATTAATTAATTTTAAAATGATAAAAAAAATAATAGAAATTAATAAAATATTAATAAATTAATAAAATATTAATGTAATAATAAAATAATAATATATTAACAAAAAATACATACACTAATGATAAATACTAAGATATTAATTATTAAATAATAATAACAAAGAACTAATAAAACAATAATTATATTTTGATAGAATATTAATTAAATAATAATAAAATAATAAACAAACTAATACAAAATTGAAAATTTTTAGTTGATTCCAGTTCCAACTCCCAATGAACCAAACAGCAATAATCGTAATCCAATTCCGATTCCTAATTGAACCAAATAGACATCAAGAATAGGTCATTCCGATTCCGGTTCCGGGGAATTTCAATTCCAATTCCAATTCTAGTCCTATCCTGTCCGCGGACCAAATGGACCCTTAAGTTATAGAGCCTTGGACACAACTCATAAAGCTTTCCACACCAAGCAAATTATCTTCCCAAAATTCAAACTTGACTCACTCCCGACTTTCCAAGAAAGAAACGGCTGAATCAATGAATTGGATTTCATAATCCCTTTCCAAATGCTCACCCTATAAGAAGATCTTACCTCCTTCACATCCCACCCAAAGTTTACTACTCCATACTTGCAAGCAACCACCCTTCTCCAAAGGGCTTCCCTCTCCCTACCAAATCTCCAAAACCATTTCCCCAACAAAGCCTTGTTAAAAATTCCCACCCTTTTCACTCCCAATCCCCCATCTTTCTTGGCCCAACATTAGGGGTGGCCACGAGCCAAACCTTTCACGAGCTATTCGAACTTGGCTCGTGAAAAGCTTGGCTCGGCTCGGTTTAAACTGAGCTTCGCCAAATTCGAGCTTGATATATAGGCTTGTTTGCTAATCGAACTGAGCTCAAGCCCAATGAAGCTCGGCTCATGAGGCTCGCGAGCCTAGTATTAAATAAATAATTTTTATTATATATACATACATATAATTTTATTATATGTATACATACATATGTACATATAATAAATACTTTTTTATTATATATATATATATATTAATATTTATATTAATATAGTATTTTTATTTTTATGTATAATAGTAAATAATTTTTATAATTCTTAAATTTTTGTCAAACAATTAAAAAAATAATAATTTTATACATATAATTTTTATTTTTCAAAAAAACTTGGCTTATAGTCGAGCTTGGGCCGAGCCAAGCTCGAATTCAAGTCTCTAGCTCGAATCGAGCTCGAGCTTGATACTATTCCTGCAAGTCGAGCTCGAATAGCCAAGTATTCGGCTCAGCTCGGCTCGAATCCATCCTTGCCCAACATACCAAGTACCATCCAACCAAGTGATATTTCTTTTTCTCCACCTTTATATTCCATAGAAAGTCCCTTTGAAGCCTTCCAATTTCTTCCATCACCTAAGTTGGAGCCTTTAGGAGAAACAAATAGTAAATTGGAAAATTAGAAAGAACACTCTTTCTACGAGTGATTGCCCCATCAAAGGACAAATATTTACTTTTCCAACCTGCCAATCTTTGTCCAATTCAATCTAAGACAAGTTGCCAAGTATATGGAGCAGCTGGCCTAGCCCCGATGGGTAGCCCAAGATACGAAAAAGGGAAATCCCCAATAAGGCAACCCAAAGCCCTAGCACATTCATCTAAAATAGATTGTTGAATATCTCCAACCCCAATCATCACACTTTTACTAAGATTGATTTTTAAACCCAAAAGCAATTGAAAACTTTCAAGAATATCTCTGATATTATAAGCTTGCTCCACAGATGCATCCATGAAAATCAAGGTATCATCAGCATATTGGAGATGAGAAAGTCATCCTCCCATTTCCAAGATTGAAACCAGCCAGCAGCTCCTAAATCACCCCTCTATCCACCAACTTACTTAACACCTCCACCACTAAAACAAAAGCATAGGGGAGAGAGGATACCCTTGTCTCAATCCCCTCGATGTGTCAAAGAATTTTGTTGAAACTCCATTCACCAAAACTGAAAAGGACACCAATGAAATGCAATGCAAACATCTAGCTTCTCCATTTCTCCCGAAAGCCCATCCTCCTTATAACTTCTTCCAAAAAACCACATTCTACATGATCATACACCTTTTCCAAATCAATTTTGCAAATCACTCAACCTTCCCCACTTCTCATTCTTGCATCTACACATTCACAAGCAATCAAGACCCCATCCAAAATCTGACACCCATGAACAAATGCTATTTGAGTAGGATCCACCACCAAATGAAGTACCTCATTCAGCTTTGCAGATAACACCTTGGCAATAATTTTATATGGGCTTGAAATAAGGCCTATTGACCTTAAATCCCTCACCCTGGCTGCATTACCTTCGGAATAAGAGAAGTGAAGGTTACATTTGCCAACTTTTCAATCTTCTTCTCCACCCATAACTCCCTAAACATCTTCAATAACTCTTTTTTTATGATATTCCAACACATCTTATAAAAGACGATATTGAAACAATCTAGCTTAGGCACCTTCTCCCCCCTCATTTTCTTAACCACATTCCACACCTCTTCCTCCTCAAATTCTCTCTCCAACCGCACCTTTACCTCCCCCTCCTTCCCTAACCTTTTTCCAGACTCAGGCCCTCCCCTTCCTTCCCCTCTTCACCTCCTCCTTTAGGATTTTTGAAGTTAAAAGGACTAACCTGGTTATCCCAACCAAGAGATTCTTCCTCACAATACTCATCTTGAGCTTGACCAATTACCTCTTTCTCAGTCTTGCCTCTTGTTTCATTTTCTTGAGCCCTCGCATCCGTCGTTACTCCCGATCCCCCCTCCTCTGCTCCTTTTTCGTCGTCCTCAAGTCTCTCGAACACAATCCTCTCCTCCGTTCTTAACAAGCCACCACGGTCCTTCTCTCCTTCGTTGTCATCTTCCTTCCAACTTGATGAATTATCCAAACCACTCCTCTGTTCAAAGGTTTCCCAAGCTCTTCGGAATTTGTTTCTATGCCATTGCAGCCTATTATGATTCGGCCTGCCCTTGAGTTCTGTTAGTCTGATAACAGCCAAGAAGAGAGAGAGAGAAAAGAGGAGAAAAGGAGAGAAGAAAAGTCTGGTTCGAATGAGAGAAAAAATTCCCTGCCAGACATGTTTTATATTACTAACATAATGGAAAAGACACATGCGCCCTTACTTAAGTGAGGGACACTAGTTCTAATATAATATTACAGATCAGCAACCTCAACATAAGTATAAAGACAGAAATACCCCTACATACTCGACACTAACACTCCCCCTCAAGCTGGTGACTATATATCATATAATCCCATCTTGTTACATATGTAGTCCACTCTTCCCCGACTCAACCCTTTAGTAAATAAGTCTGCCCACTGGTTCCCTGTGTTAACATATGAAGTGTCCATCACTCCATTCAGCACCTTCTCTCTCACAAAGTGACAGTCAACCTCTATATGCTTGGTTCTTTCATGAAACACCGAATTAGAAGACATATTAACTGCAGCCTGATTGTCACAGTAGAGCTTCATTGGAGTGTTAACATTGTATCCTATCTCCTGTAGAAGGTTCCTTAGCCACACTAATTCACAAGTAGTATGTATCATAGCTCTATGTTCTACCTCTGCACTACTCCTCGCCATGACTGTCTGCTTCTTACTTTTCCATGTCACCAGATTACCCCCAAGAAAAGTGCAATAGCCTGTGGTAGACCTCCTATCATACATAGAACCAGCCCAGTCAGCATCAGTATATCCTTTTATTTCAAGTTTTCCACCACTTTTGTATATCAAACCACGACCAGGAACCCCTTTTAAATACCTCACAATTCTTAGAACCGCATCCCAATGAGGAACTAGAGGTTTCAGCATGAACTGACTTACCACACTAACCGCAAATGAAATATCTAGCCGAGTAATGGTTAGGTAGTTTAGTTTACCTACAAGTCACTAGTATCTGCCAAAGTCTTCAAACACTTCACCCATATCACTGCTCAGCTTATTATTTGTTTCCATAGGTGTTTCAACTGGTTAGCACCTAACAAACATGTTTCCTCCAGCAAATCAAGCACATAGTGAATGGGGAATGACCATCAAGGATAGACGTGGGCATCCGATTAATCAAGAAGCAAGAAGTAAGCACCACATCACTCCAAAAGGGTTTGAGAACATTCATGTGATGCATGAGGGATCGAGCTGTTTCCAAAAGATGACGATTCTTTCTCTCAGCCACCCAGGTACATGAGGTCTGATGTATAATGCCATGTTGTTCCAAGTATTCTTGAAATGATGAAGAGAAATATTCACGGCCATTATCAGGACGAAAAATTTTAATGTGAACACCAAATTGGTTGCAAATCTCAGCATAAAATTTTTGGAAGATGGTAAACAATTCACTCCTTCCATTCATTAAATAGAAGCCACGTCATCCTTGAATAATCATCGACAAAAATGACAAAATATCTCTATCCATTGTATGAAATCACTTTATAAGGACCCCAAACATCTGAATGAACCAAAGAAAAAAGACTCAACACACGATTATCAACCCTAGGACTAAAGGGAACACGATTATGTTTCCCCAACTGACACAACTCACAATCTAAAACAAAAAAATGACTCAACGAAGGAACCAAAAACTTCAAAACTTTCAGTGAAGGATGACCAAATCGGCAGTGCCACTGGAGAGGAGAGAGAGAGATGACTGGAGAGTTGTTGATGTTCTTCCATCACCGTCAAGATAATACAATCCACCAGCTTCATGCCCTCCACCAATCTTCATCCCCGTCTTGAGATCCTAAAAAACACACAAAGAAGGGTAAAAAGTAATAGAGCAATTGAGTGACTTGGTCAACTTACTAACAGACATAAGGTTAAACGGAAATTTAGGGACATACAAAACTAAGGATAAAGATAAGGGGGTCCTATTAACATTGCCAACACCACAAATGGAGGATGTGGAACCATTAGCAAGGTAACAGATTGTGATGTTGAGCAATGAGAGAGGGAAGAAAACACACCTGGAGTTTCAGTCATGTGATCAGAGGCTCCAGAGTCAATAATCCAGGGATTGGGTGTGGATGCCAAACAAGCCATACCTAAGTGTGCCAAAGTAGCCGTGCTCTGCTAAGATGTGGATTGGACAAACCTCTCATACTCATCACGGGGAACACTCACCATCTCCTTCCTGGGAACATCTGTGGATGTAGGAAGCATCTGATCAGTTGAACGACTCTCCTGTCTGAAACTGGTGTCACTAGTCATGCCATGATTGGCCCAAGTTGAGGGTGGACCATGCAAGTCATAGCAATAATTAATGGTATGTCCATCCATAACACAATGAGTACATCTCCTCGGACCCGAGCCACGTCCTCTACCACGGGCTCCCCCTGAATCTCTACCTCCAGTACGACCACCGCCACGGTTATATCTAGGTCCACCACCACCACTCAGGCCATATACCGGACCACTGCTACCACTATGGCCAAATTGAGCTCCCCGAGCTCCACCTCTAACAACATGGCCCCTTGATACTATAAAGGCTGATCTATCAGAAACGTTAGAGTTCTCAGTAGATCCAATTGTTGAAGTCCTCCAAAGTCGAGCAAACACCTCTTCTAAGGAAGGGAGAGCTGACTCTCCTAGTATCTGAGCCCGCACTAGTTCATACTCAGATTTCAGCCCCACCAAAAATCGAGTCACATCAAGTTGTTCTCTTTGTTGTTGCTAAATCTTGACATCAGAAGTGAGGAGGTGATAAACATTCAACTCATTACGAATGTTTCTCATACTAGCATAGTACTCCTCAAAACTTTGATTGCCCAGTTGCAGATTAAAGTATTCCTGATACAGCCGATATACTCTGGTTGTATTGTCTTCACCATAATACAACTTCTTAGAACATGAAATTTACACTAATCTTGGGTTCTATATTGTTCCATAACCACATGATAATTTGTGCATCCTCTTGTTCCCAGTCACCATACTCATGAGAATCAGTGGAGGGTTTCTCCTCCCTTATGTGTTTCACCTTCTTCTTTGCCTTCAGAAAAACTTCTACAGATTTAGCACAAGGTACATAATTCTCTCCATTCAATTTAATGGAGGTCATTTGAACATTCAGGTAGTCAGTAGGTATCATCACATTAGATTTGCTATCATTGCTATCTCCCATTGCTGAATTCTGTTATTACTGAATTTGCCACACTGCACACTACTTGATCACACTAATCACACTGGTTTCAGCACTTGTAATTGTTGAAGATTGCACTCTTTACACCATAAACCCTACCCCACGACTACCTGAGATCTCACCACACTATATGAGGACCACTCCCCCTTCGAATCACACTAAAAAACAGCATAAACCCTAGCACACTACAATCTGAAATCCCACCATACAATCTGAAACATACATCCTATTTGATTCATAACAAAAATATGCATAGAAATCTTACCTCATCACCCGAAAAACAAACCACACAAAAAGAAATCAGAACACACAAGACACCCACTGCACCACACGAATCAGCCCTCTTCTCTTCATCGATTAGGGGAGGGCTTCTTAGAAACCACAACAACCGACCATGAACAGCACAACAAGAGGCATAGAGGCCTCCAAGGGAAGAGGGTGACCACTACTTTTCAGCCCTTTCCCTTATCTCCAATCAATGGCAGAGAAATCAAGAGAAAACCCTAGATTAAGTGCGCAGAAAACAGAAATCTGGGCAGATCCGAGTTGCTTAGTTGTGCTCTGATACCATATTATGATTCGGCCTGCCCTTGAGTTTTGTTAGTCTAATAACAGCCAAGAAGAGAGAAGAAGTGTTGAGTTGGGCCTAGTTGTTTTTTATTCTTATTTTAAGCTATTTAATTAGGAAGTTGTTGGGCTTTAGGCCCATTAGTTTATGTTTTTAAGTTGTGACTGTTCAGCAACATTAGTAGCCGCCCTACTAAGGGCATCATTGTAATATCTCATCCTTTAAGTTAAGTATAAATATAATGAGGGGTTGGCGGCTATGGTTAATTCAAGAATCCTGGTTGACTTCCTACTCTTTTCTCCCTCTCTTTTCTTCTCTACTACTGAAATCTTTATCTTCCTCCCCTTTTCCTTTCACAAGAAATTCAATTAAATCTACAATTAGTGATTTCTACTTGGTATCAAAGCAGGCCAAAGGTTCCTTGAGTTGTTTCCTCATGTAGCCCTAGATCGGCCGACTGCATGGTGATTTAAGAAGGCTGATTGAAGTTCTCAGGTAAGCCCAGATTTTGGATTTTTTGGTTAATCTGTGTGCCCCGTAGCTGGTCTAGGGTTTCTCATCAAAATCAAGAAAAAATGGAGAAAGGGTTAGAATCTTGTTTCTGTTGGACTCTTCAAATTTTGACCTAGGAAGTGGTGCCCTAATTTTTTAGGGTTCCTTGGAGTTTTCTATAAGGAGCGGTTCAAGTCCTGCCAGATTTAGAGGCTTCTAAAGATAGTGGCTGTCTCTTCTCTCTCTTCTCTCGTCCCACAGAAAAGGAATCTTTTGTGGGAAGACAGTCTAGGACACCAAAAAGGTGTTGTTAGTTCCAGAAGTGTTTCGTTTGATCTTGTTACATATTTCAGTTATTTTCTTTACATTTTTTGAGAAGCATGGAGGGTCACGGAGTTGAAAATAAGCCCGAGAGTGAAATGGGACCAGTGAGAGGAGGTGCTAGAGACCTTTTCGGGACTGGGACCATTACTACAGTTAGGTTGGATGGTGCAAATTACTTAGAATGGTCACAATATGCAAAGATGGCCATTGGTGCTCGTGGGAAATTAGGGTATATCACTGGTGAGGAAGTGAAACCCGACACTAGCAACTCCCGGTGGGTACAGGAAAATTATATGGTGATGACTTGGTTGTGTAATTCCATATTGCCCCATATAGGTAAAAATTTTTTTATGGGCAAATACAGCTAAGGAAATATGAGATGGGGTTGCAGAAACCTATTCACAGAGGGAGAATGTTGTTATGGCTTATCAGTTAAGAAATCAGATTATTTCTACAAGGCAGGGAGATAGACCTGTTGCAGCCTATTTTTCAGCCCTTAAAACCTTATGGCAGGAGATTGACCATTTAGAGACATTTGCTTGGGAAACCACTAAGGATGCAGCTACCTATCATAAACATCTAGAGAAGTATAGGGTGTTTGAATTTCTTGCTGGCCTTAATCCTGAGTATGATACTGCAAGACAGCATCTTCTTTCCAGGGACAGTGTTACCCTCTCCCAAGCATATGCCTTTGTGTCAGGGGAGGAGAGTAGGAGAGATGTGATGATGAAAAACCTTGTTTCTGATCAGTCTGCCATGGTGAGTACCGTGAAACCTAAACAAAGAGGACAATTGGGAGTGGTCGTGAAGTGAATGGGATCTACCTCCTAGATGTTCTTCCTCCTCATCAAAGTCATCATGTCAGTAGGGATAGTGAGTCAGGGTCTATGGGTCAAATTATGCTTTGGCATAATCATTTGGGCCATTTACCTTTTTCTTCTTTGAGTCTTTTGTTTCCAAAACTTTTTGAGTCTGTTAGTTTGTCAAGTCTGGAGTGTGAAGGTTGTCAACTTGGAAAGCATTGTAGACATTCATTTAAACCTAGTAATAAAAGGTGTTCTTCTTCTTTTGATGTTATTCATTCTGATGTGTGGGGACCTTACCATGTTCCTTCTATGGAGTTTATCGATATTTTCTCTT